>JAUPMG010190982.1:0-10194 GCA_031762675.1 Pachysandra terminalis
CTCTTTTTCAGTGTTCGTTTGTTTTGGCGATTTAAATCATTTGATTACACTGATCTTTTTAGTTGGAATGTCTTCTAATTGGGATTTAGTGAGCTGAGTTGTGGGGTCTTGACTCTTTTGTTTCTTTATATGGATGATAACTGACAAGCAACTAATGATTAAACGAACAAACCTACTCGGGTTAGCTCAACTGGTAGGCTCTCCAGCTCAGGAACTGGAGGTCTCGTGTTTGAGTCTCGGGGCTTACTTGATATATGGTCCTTGTGGGTGGGGGGTCATGTATCTTGGGTTTACCTTGTCCCCCCACTAAAGTGATGTAGGGGGGACAAGGTAAACGAACAAATAAATTGAGAATTCATTGTAACAACCACATGGTTGCTCAGAAGAAAAAAGATTTTGAAAAAGAAGAAGCTGGTATTCTTGTTAGATTAGTCCAGAGACTTTTAGTGGTTCATATTCTCTCGTGAGGGAATTTGACTGTTGATAAATAGACTTCTTTTTTCTAAGAAGCCTGCCCTTTTATAGCCAATTCAGGAAGTGGGGATGAGTGAGATTGAGATATTAAGCACTAGAATCAAATCTTAAATCTCCTTAATTTTATTATTGATAGACCAGTCTACTCTTCTGCCATGTGTGAAAATAGTCACACCAAAATTCTTATTGTTAAACATCTCATTTGTCTACCCATTCTCACAGTTTAAACCATCTAACCAGTTTGTTTACGCATGTATATCTCAGAAATTATTTCTCAAAAAATTATAAACCATCTAAACCCTCTGTCCAGAAATGAATTCACCAACACACCTATAGTTTGTAAACTAGAGATGAGACTTTGAAGCATTATTGTTATAATTTGTTGTTTGTTTGGACATGTAAGAGAAATGACGATCAGAGGGACTATTGGAAAGGTGGTCAGAATCACCCGAATAGAAAACATGTTATAATATGTTCCTCCTTAGGTAGCCCACATGGATCATGATTGGCACTCCCTACATTCGGCAGCTTTACATAAGAGTTTGGTATTTGAATTCCTTTTGAAAACTTTCCAAGCTTCTGGTTCTTTATAACTGTAGGTCTAAAAGCATAACGGAATGTGCATTCAATATATTATCTGATGCTTCTGCAATGGCTTTCTAGTTACTTGCTGTGAGAATATACATGTTGACTTATTTAATTGTAGGAGGAAAACAAGTATTAATGGAGGGATTTTGCGGGGGTTTGGGTTAGGGTTTTGAAGAGGTTTCTAAGAGGTTTTGGATGTAGGGACGAGCAAGTTTTGGGTAGGGTTCCTACAGCAGATTAGAGGGGTTCGGTGGTGGATCTGGCCTAGGTTTTTCTAGGGTTTCAATGGGGGTTTCTAATCTAGGGTTTTGCAGGTTTTTGAAGACAAAGAAGAAAACTAACCTCAATTTTTCTGATATTTTTCCTCTTTCAAATCCTCCAATTTTTCTCCCCATCTCTCTTGATTTCGTCCTCTTTTCTCTGATTTTTTTCTCCTCTCTAAACCGACTTCATCTTCTTTCCCCTTTTGTTTTTATTTTTCTATTACTTCTTTGAACCCTATCCAAATCCTAATCATCTTCTTTATGAATCATTCATAAATTACAGGAAAAAAAAGAAAGAAAGAAAGAAATATACAGATGCAAGCTACAAAAAACGAATAAAAATGAAAGAAAACCATTCTCTTCGGTCCACTAACATGATATAGAAAGCTATTAAAACTACTTTTCGAGGTGCTAATTCTTTTTCGCAGTCTGCGAAAAAGATGAATAATTTGTTCTGCTGTAGCAATTTAGCAAATTAATGGCATTTTTTGTAAACATCGCTGAATATGAATGACTAATCTTAGAACGAATTTTGCAGCCATGAAGGAAAACGACTAGATTATATGTACAAAAAGGAAATGAAACCCTAACTTTTTATAGATCAAATTCGAGACTGTAATAGAGCAAAACATAACATCAACAAACCCTAAATAAGCTCCAATAGATCAAACCTAAGCTAAAAGGCAATCCGCAAATGTATAATAGCAGAAAAATCCAATTCTGAGTACCTGAAAGAACGAAGACGAAAGAAAGCAGAGAGAACAAGAGAGAGCCAGAGATGCTTACCGTCTATTGTCGCACAGTAGACACTGCCGGCGACTGGAGAGCTTGTCAGACTTGATCCGTTTAAAGGGGTTTTCTTCAGAAACACGATTTATCAAAAGCATTTCCTTCTCATAGTTCGGGTCTTTATTTGGGTTGTGTAATTTTTGAGTGTCCAATAGCCCCAAGAGCAATGAGTGCATAGTTTTGGGCCGTATCCAAGCACGGCACGACATGGTTTGGGCTGTGCCGGCATGAGGCACTGTTTATAGGCTGTGTCGTGTTATACCTGGTTTTAAGGCCCGCGTATGAGCACAACACGGTCTAACCGGGGCCTAGGCCTGTCAACGGATCGGAATTGGCCGAATCACAACATATCCGAATCCAGCACGGTCTAATCGGTACTTAGGCCTATCAACGGGTCGGATTTGGACCGAATCACAACATATCCGAATCCGATCTGATAGTGAAATCCAAAAATCCAAATTTGAGATCTGACGGATTATGAAATAGATAATTCGAATTTGAATTTGATTAGGGAGCCGAACTAGAACATCCGAATCCAATCCAACACAGAGAGTGAAAAAATATGAGAGATCCAAAGAGTTGTTGAGGAAGAGAGAAGAGATGTGGAGGAGACAAGGAAGAAGTTGTGTGTGTGCTCTACGTATAGAGGAAGGGTTCTTTTTTAGAAGGAATCGACTAGGGTTTTTGTACTGAGATTTGCAATAGGGGTTTTGATCAAATCAAAAAGGTTTTATGGTGGGTTTTTGATAAGCCATTGAAAGAAAGTCCAAATCTTGGAAATAAGTTTCCCACGTCCAGGGAGAATCCTTCAACGTCACAGACGTTAAAAATTCAATACATAAAACTTGCTTGTTTCTTCCTACTTCCATCCGACACTTATTAACCATTGCTAAAACAACTCCCTAACTTCTACGAATGAAAGACTCTTAGGATAATAACAACCTAAGAGATAACAACAACTTAAACAACCCAAGGGATAACAATAACCCAAGAGTTATAGTAAAGAAAACATCTTATTAGAGGACCAAATTCCAAACTAATGATGCCAACGTGTAACCACCATACCATGCATGTCTCCACGTATGCCACCATGCCATGCACACCCATGCACGTATCAACTCTCCGCCCCATCAAGAACGACCTTGTCTTCAAGGTTGGAAATCTGGAAAACGGTTTTGGATGTCAAACCATGTTTCCCAAGTAGTATCTTCGGTGAAGGAGTTCGACCAGTGTATTAATACTTGAGTGACAATCTTATTGTTTCGATTAACCAAACGGCGATCCAAAATAGCCATCGGTTCTATTCAAATTTCTCCTTCTGGTCCAACAGATGGTAAGGATTCTTGTGGTACCACCTTATCTCCTAACTTCTTCTTCAGCAATGAGACATGAAATACACGATGAATTCGTGTACCTTCCGGCAAGTCTAGACGATATGCAACTGAACCAATCTTTTTAATTATACAGAACGGGCCATAGTATCGGGGAGCAAGCTTCATATTTCTGCGCCAAGTCACAATAGATTGCCTATATGGTTGCAAACGAAGATAGACCCAGTCACCTTCCTTGAATTCTCATTCTGTGCGGTGTTGGTTTGCATATTGGACCATGCGGTGTTGGGCTTTTTGCAAATTATCACGTAACAATCGGATCATAGCATCTCGATCACGTAATTGTCCATCCACTGCTGCAATGGGGGATTCTTCGGACACATAATAAGTGTAAGGATTGACCGTACACAGCTTCATATGGGGTGGTCCTGGTGGCCGAGTGGAAAGTGGTGTTGTACCACCATTCAGCTAATGATATCCATTTTACCCATTGTCTAGGCCGATCACCTGTAACACAACGTAAGTAGTTCTCGAGGCATCGGTTCACTACTTCCGTTTTCCCATCCGTTTGAGGATGATAAGAAGATCCCATCTTTAATTGAGTACCCTGTAGCTTAAATAGTTCTTGCCAAAAATTACTTGTAAAAATAGGATCTCGATCGCTTACGATAGAGTTGGGCATGCCATGTAACTTAAAAATATTATCAAGAAAAATCTGGGCCACATCAGTTGCAGTGTACGGATGAGAGAGGGGCAAGAAATGAGCGTACTCACTGAGACAATCGACGACCACAAATATTACTTCCTTACCGTGTGAAGAGGGAAGACCCTCAATGAAATCCATTGAGATGTCGGTCCATACCCGTGTGGGGATAGGAAGCGGTTGTAGTAAGCCCGGAGTAGCAATATTTTCAGATTTATTTCTTGGGCACGTATCGCATTCTGCAATATATCTCATGACGTATAGACGAAGTCCTTTCTAGTAGAAGGATCGGCGTACTCGTTGCACGGTTTTGTGTACTCCTGAATGTACCCCAATGGGGCCTCCATGTAGATCAGCTAGGATGGCATCCCTAAGAGGAGAGGACGTTCCCACCGCCCATCTTCCTTTATATTTCAGATCATCGTTTTGCTAGACGTAACCGGGTTGGGACTTTGGATCTTTGATCAAGCTTTGAATGATACATTGCAATTCTGGATCACTAATCCATTCGGCCTTCAACTGTGAAATCCATGTAGCCTT
The DNA here is from genome assembly GCA_031762675.1 of Pachysandra terminalis. Lineage (NCBI taxonomy): Eukaryota > Viridiplantae > Streptophyta > Magnoliopsida > Buxales > Buxaceae > Pachysandra > Pachysandra terminalis. The sequence goes on from JAUPMG010190982.1 coordinate 4,689, forward strand.
TGGGTTTGATATGGCCATAAATAAGGTTTTCAGTTTGTGATTTCGTGATAACGCGTCCGCGACCACGTTTTCCTTGCCATGTCGAAAGATGATTTCATAATTGTAACCCAATAACTTAGTTAACCATTTCTGTTGGGTTAACATAATTATCCGTTGCTCCAAGAAATATTTCAGGCTATGATGATCGGTGCGGATCTAAAAGTGTTGGCCGACCAAGTATGTACGCCACTTGTTCACAGCATAAACCAGTGCCAATAATTCCTTTTCATAAGTCGACAAGCCCCTATGTCGTTCAGATATTGCGTTGCTTAAAAAAGCAATGGAGCGCCCTTCTTGGATCAAGACCCCTCCTATCTCGGTACTAGAAGCATCACATTCGATAATGAATGTTTTGGTGAAATCCAGAAGTGCTAGCACCGGCGTTGTTGTCATGGCCTGCTTAAGTTGCTCAAATGCGTGCTCGGCTGCATCTAACCATAAAAAATTATTCTTTTTTAACATAGCAGTAAGAGGAGCGCAAACCTTACCGTAATCACGTACAAAACGTCGATAATATCCCGTGAGTCCCAAAAAAACCCGCAATGCTTTAATGGTTCTTGGTTTCGGCCAACTGAACACATTCTCTATCATGTAAGGATCCGCTGCAACTCCTTTATCGAAAATAATGTGTCCCGAGTATTCAAGTTCTCGATGACCCAAATAACACTTGGAACGTTTCACGAATAACCGATGCTCACGTAGAAGCTTGTGAGTTTTCTCCAAATGATTCAAGCGTTCCGACCAGCTATGACTGTATACGAGTATATCATAAAAAAAAACAAGAATGAACTTGCGAAGATGTTCATGGAATACCTCATTCATTAAACTCTGGAATGTTGACGGGTAACACTTGGAACGTTTCACGAATAACCGATGCTCACGTAGAAGCTTGAGAGTTTTGTCCAAATGATTCAAGTGTTCCGACCAGCTACGACTGTATACGAGTATATCATCAAAAAAAAAACAAGAATGAACTTGCGAAGATGTTCTTAGAATACCTCATTCATTAAACTCAGGAATGTTAACGGGACGTTGGTCAACCCAAAGGGCATGACCAGGAACTCATAATGTCCATCGTGAGTACGAAACGCGGTTTTATGAACGTCGTGAGGTTGTACTCTGATCTGATGGAAACCGGAGCGTATATCCAACCTGGAGAAGAATTGGGATCCGTGTAGCTCATCCAATAATTCGTCAATCACGAAAATGGGATATTTATCCTTGATCGTGATGTTATTTAATGCCCGATAATCAACGGACATTCGCCATCATCTGTCTTTTTTTTTTTACCAAAATTACTGGGGAAGAAAACGGACTAACACATGGACGGACTATTCCAAATGAAAGCATCTCCTTGACTAGCTTCTCGATCTCATTTTTTTGGACGTATGGATATCTAGTCGGTTGTACACCCGACTTCAATAGAATACAATGATCAATTGTGCGGGATGGGGGAAGTACATGAGGTTCCTGAAAAACATCATCATAAGCGGGTAATAATTCAAATATTTCATGCGGTATCACCTCGGGATGTTGTGAAACTTCCATGGAGCATAAATGAGCTATGGCACCTTGAGTTGGTTTTTTTTAACAACCGACCCATTTGTTATTGATCCAAGAGTTTAACCTCTCCGTTTTTGCCTCCCCGAAGAACATGTCGTTGTCCTTCTATGCTAAACTCCATCAGAAGTTTGTTGAAGTCCCACACAATAGCACCTAAGGTTGCCAACCACTGGATCCCTAAAACAAAATCACACCCCCCTAAGGAAGGGTGGTTTTTTTTAACAACCGACCCATTTGTTGTTGATTCAGAAGGCAATGTGTTGGAGTTGATAGTGTTGATCAGTCGGGCTAATTTAACCCCACTTTACACGCAGCGCTTGATTGCGAGCTCGTGTACGCATTTTTTGTGTAGCCGCACACACTGAATCACTCTCTAAAGCTGAAAACGGCTGTACAACTCTCTTTCACGTGCCAACTGTCAGCAGCTGCGTACGGTGATTAGACCGTTTGGTAAAAAGGTAAGATTTGAAACGGCAGAAGGATATTTGATCGTTCTTATCACTAAAAAAGGCGATAGCTTCTCAAGGAAGCTACCTTTTTGAATTTCAGCTTGTGGGGGGACGCCACGTGTCCCAAACCCAACAAACACGTTCTTTCCTCCCTTTTGAAATATTCAAAAGATTAAGGACTTGTGTTCCCACGACACACTGCCTTCTGGGCATCCGAGGGAATGAGAATCTTACTCTTCCCTCGATTGACCTTATTTTACTCGAATGACGTATTTAGGGACATGCTACCCCTAATGAACTCCTCAAATAGTTATGATCTCAATGGATCCTCAAAGTCACATCTATTTGCTCTCTAGAACAGACTTCGAGTGATTTTATACCATACATTCACGTGTTAAAGGTATTTTTATGCAATGAAGGATTCTCGAGGGAACTTTTTGTACCTTCTAACTCAGGAGTCATTCTTGGATCACATCCATAGACTTCGAAGGACCATTTTTATGCTTTGTTTTGAAGAATCACAAGGCAGATATATTCCTGCCGAGGGACAACCTCGACGGACAAATCCGAGGGACAACCTCGACGAACATATCCGAGGAACAAGCTCGACGGACATATCCGAGTAACAACTTTGAATGATAGAGTCGGAAGACAACTTCGATGGACAATCCCGAAGGAATCCTCTCAGGTTAACCACCTCCAGATGGTCAATTCAAAAGAGGTATGTTCCCTCCTGCTACGGGTGAATTTAAAGGAGGAATATTCCTTTCTCCTGAGATGAATTCGAGGCCAACCACCCTGAGATGGTCAATTGGTCAAAAGGCTTGTCACCCCAAAAAGACTACGGATTCCGTCCTTCTCAAAGGACACGGATTTGGGTTTACCCCCTCGAATGCTGTCTTTTATGCATCCGAATTACCAATTGGGGCTTGAAGTCACTTTCATTCATTCTCATGAACTGACTTCGAGCCATTTTTTGGGACTTTCACTTTCAGAAAGCAAATCCTCAGTGGAAAGGGCTTTAGAAGTTGAAAGCACGCCATCTTCAGACGTACTTCCTGAAAGACTGGTTTCCCCCGGACTTTGAGAACGTCATCTCTCTTTACCTTATAGGATTTCACATATTAACTTTTGAGTTCATCCAAGTAGAAGGCACTCGGATTGGTTAATGTAGCTATAAACCTTAATGGATTTCAAGGTAATCCTCTCCTTACTGGGACGATTGATCATGAAAATGAATTCCCTGACGAGACACTTTCTACATGGATAATTCGAGAATACATTGATCACCTGGTAAGGGTACAGTGATACTTACGTTCCTAGAAGGAAAATAGCCGCCAAAACGAGTTCTCCTTCAAAGTTTAAGGGTACATTGATCACCCGGTAATGATACATTGACCATCTAGTAAGGGTACAATGGTACTTGATTGCTCCATTCAATTTAAACTCTTTCTTCCCTAGAAGTTTATAGAGGCTAACTTCTCTTTTTTATACCACTTTTTTCCCGCCACAGTGGATTTGTCGATATCAGAAATTCTAACCCTAAAAGCTCGAGATGCTGCCACAATCATTTAGTAATTTCAGAGATTGCAATGGAGGGCTGACCTACATTTGGAAATCTTAGGGGAAATAATTGTAATTTCAGAGACTGGAGGATCGAACGTGTAAGTACAAGTGTACAAGTTAGGACTTGATGTACCATCTAATTAAACTTTAGTCTTTGCTAGTTTGCTTTATGCATACTCAAAACCAATATTATATGGCTTATAGCATGTTTTTGAATTGATTAAATTAAAAATGACGTACAAGTTGGAAACTTTCAAAATGAATAAGTAAATGAGTGTTTTTTTAGCTCTCTCTCTCAATATGTGTGTAAGCACAAAACACATGTCACTGTGCTAGTGTGTATGTGCTTTTATATGTACGCACAACCACGTCATTGTCAATGGTTAGTATTTGTGTTGCTTGTAAGCACAAATGCATGTGTGTGTAGGGAATACATACAAACCATTCTGCCCTGTCAGCCACGTCAAAATCTTAAGTTGATTATCCTGATGTTATGTTATTCTCTGATTTATTGGGAAATTGGGAACGTTAACTTGGTTGGCAAGTAAATAAACCCAGAAGGAGCAAGTTGGCAAGTACCTTGAATTCTCATTCTGTGCGGTGTTGGGCTTTTTGCAAATTATCACATAACAATCAGATCATAACATCTGGATCACGTAATTGTCCATTCACTGCTGCAACATGTAATTGTCCATCCACTGCTGCAACGGGGGATTCTTCGGGCACATAATAAGTGTAAGATGGCGAGGATTAACCGTACACAGCTTCATATGGGGTGGTCCTGGTGACCGAGTGAAAAGTGGTGTTGTACCACCATTCGGCTAATGATATCTATTTACCCATTGTCTAGGTCGATCACCTGTAACACAACATAAGTAGTTCTCGAGACATCGGTTCACTACTTCCGTTTGCCCATCCGTTTGAGAATGATAAAAAGATCCCATCTTTAATAGAGTACCCTGTAGCTTAAATAGTTCTTGCCAAAAATTACTTATAAAAATAAGAATCTCGTTCACTTACGATAAAGTTGAGCATGCCATGTAACTTAAAAATATTATCAAGAAAAATAAACCCAAAAGGAGCAAGTTGAGAAGTACCTATTGCTTGCCTACTACCGCTTTTTTTTTTTTTTTTTTATATTTTCCCACATAAATAGCACAATCTTACTCATTCTATCTGTTTAAATATTTGATAGCCACAAGGATGTTATTAATATTAGGAGTCATCTAGAATTATTGTCTTTGACCAAAGTGCTCACTAGTGATACTTTCCAGGCTAGATTTTATCTGTCTTAGGGATGGAGCTTTGGACCTTTCAAATGTATGCCAACTTACTGTCATTTTAAAGGTAAAAGCAAACATATTTTCTCATGCTGATGCTATTCGAAGTGGATGGTTAGTGCTTCAACTACAATATCTGTTATGTAGAAGCATAGGATTTACTTCGCAAGTACTACAACTTTATAAGATTAACTAATCCGAGTTTGATACCTTAGCTGCATTGTTTATCTTATAACATTATAAGATTTATTTACCAATCCGAGCTTGGTTTTTATTCATGATATTGTTTATTATTGTTTAAAAGCTGGTGGGGTTTTCATGCTATTATATGTCATATGTTCTATTTAAGAGTCATTGTTGATCTGTTTTGTCCCTTTCCCCCCCTTGGCTTGATGATTATGTTTCTTTTCCAAACCGAAAAGGATTTCACTAAATGGTGTTCTTTTTTGATCTTGATGCAGGATCCACTTCAACAATGTTTCCAATTGAGAATAGGAATGTGCCCGTGACAATGAGAGCACTGAAGAACCATCTGGACCGCAATAAAAACCTTCCATTTGTGAAGCGAATTTCTGATTTTCATCTTCTACTCTTATTGGCCAGGTATCT
>JAUPMG010191002.1:0-10193 GCA_031762675.1 Pachysandra terminalis
TACTTATTTTTCCCCTTTTTCCATGCATTCAATTAATTAATATATATATATCCTATAGTTTAACCCTAGGTACATATATAAGCATATAGATAATAGTAATGCACATCACATTAAGACAATCAACATCATCCTAACTACGATCGCATGGTCGCACATTAAGACAATCAACATCATCCTAACTACGATCGCATGGTCGGATCTAATCCGATCGGCGATCAAAACAATCAAGAGGTACATAATACGAAATCAAACACAATTATGTTATAGTAACCGATCAATAACTTTTCTAAGTCACTGTGTTCGATCGGATGCGATTGATTAGTTATTAATTATTAAATTGGGTTGTTTAACCTATTTTATATCTTAATTAAATCCTATGGCGTCTTATATGATTAGGGGTTCTTTTAATTGACCTTAGTCCTAATAGATTAGGAAAATTTAACTAAATTTTCCAAATGACTATTTTACCCTTAGTTTTCTAATCAGATATTTTAGGTGAAATTTCAGGATGTTACATTTCAGCAGTTTAGTGGCTTCCTCTGTCACTACGGTTTTCTCTGCAGCAGGGCTGACTCTAGTATGTTTGTCTTTCGGTCCACAGCTGGCACAATGATCCTTCTTCTCTACGTTGATGATATTATCTTGACTGGAAGTTCTTCTTCTCTTCTTCAATCCTTCATTCATGTGCTTGGTACCCAGTTTGCCATGAAGGACTTGGGTGATCTGCATTTTTTTTTGGGCATTGAAGCTTAGCGTACTTCTCAGGGGCTTCATCTTTCTCAGACCAAGTACTCACTTTCTCTTCTCTCCCGCACCAACATGTTAGAAGCGAAACCTTGCTCCACTCCGGTCCCGGCTGGTTCTAAGCTCTCTCTTCATGATGGTGACCCCTTAGCTGATCCGTCATCTTACAGGAAAATTGTTGGGGCACTTCAATATCTTACCATGACTCGACCAGATCTCACTTATGCTGTTAATCAAGCCTGTCAGTTTATGCATTCCCCCACTACTGCTCATCTCCAGGTTGTGAAGCGCATTCTCCGGTATATCAAAGGAACTATTGATCATGGTATCCATCTCACTCATGCTCTTCTCTTGCATTGCATGCCTTCTCTGATGCTGATTGGGCTGGATGTCCCGATGATAGGCGATCTACAACTGGTTATTGCATCTTTCTTGGTTCAAACCTTGTGTCATGGTCTTGCAAGAAACAACCTACTGTAGCTAGTTCTAGTGTCGAGGCGGAATATCGTGCTCTAGCATGCACTGCTGCTGAACTCACATGGCTTTGCTCCCTTCTCCGTGAACTCCACATCTCACTCCAGGCACCTTGCCATCTCTACTATGATAATGTTAGTGCTACCTGCATTACTGCCAACCCAGTATTTCATGCCCACACGAAACATATTGAGATAGATTATCATTTTATTCGTGAACTTATCACTACTGGCACCCTTAGAATACAATTTGTTCGAACGGAGAACCAAACTGCGGACATCTTTACAAAAGGATTGAGTTCCTCTCGATTTCTTCTGCTTCGTGACAAACTAATGATGCGTTCACTCCTCATCAGTTTGCGGGGGGCTGTTAAGTGATTCTCGTCCTTGATTTCAGCCTATATTCTCTCCTCATTCACCTCCTTAATTCTAGAGATTTGATTGATGTAATTACTACAAAATAGGTCGTAATTTGTAGAGATTTGATTTTGATCTTTCCTTCTAGGCTGTCTATTATTTCCTATATAAATACATGTACACAATGTAAATGAAATCAATAAAGGATACTAAGCTTTCTACAGATCTCAATTCATTTTGATTGAAATCCATGAGATATTCGGTTGTGCATAGTTTTACGCAAATCCATGAGTTGCATGGTCTATGAGTAAATCTTATGCATTGAAACGTGTAGTGTTTTTCTTGGTTTTATTGAATAGTTTTGTTGGTAATTTGATGGAAGTATCATCTATGAAGTTTGGTGATATTTGGAGTTGATTTGGTTGAGAAAACAATAAATTTTTTGGGCTTTCAAAGGTTATTAGCAAACTGATACACCTGCTGATGAAATGGCACCTTTCGGGTTTAGTCTATCGGTACTGAAAGACTTGTCGACAATCTGCCGACCATTTGGTCACTCTTAGGTAAAGCAACTGGCAGATCATCGGCAGAGCCTTCGGTTGACCGACAGTCTTTAACTTTCAGTACAGCATTAGGTACAACACAGTACTGGTTTCTATAACAACCTTGGTTTTCAGGCAATACCTTATTTACCTAGATATCGTTTAAGTAAATGTTTACATATTTTTATTTATTCATTTACTTAAGTAAACACTCGTGTATTTTTATTTCTTTATTTACTTAAGATATTACATGTAAATAAGGGAATACCTCCTATTTGAATCCAATAAAAATAGTTTTAGACCCAAATTTTAAATGAGTAAAAAGTCAACTTTCCATTTCAACAACATAACTCGAGCTTTCTGGATTTTGATCAAAACCATAATTTTTGAGTAGGGATATTTTTAGCCAACATCTGAAGCCCACGATTTTTATTGTATCTAATCGTCTTAGAACATGATTAAATACCAAAAATTTGGTAGAAAAAGTCATATCCTGATCTTTAAAAATGATTTATTAAAATGTTAACGTTTTCAGACTTTATTAATTTTTTACTCTGATTCTGGTTAGACTATGTGCTTTACATGATATATGGTACTTGATTTCGAACTTGTTTATATGATCTTTGTGATCATTGGTAAGTATAGTATCTATGTTGAATTGATATTAAGCATGTGGAATATATCATATGATGAAGAGTGTGAGTTTTCTATGTGTGATGATCTTGTAAATCTATTACGTTTAGGAATGAAGAGTTGATGAGATTGATTTCAATACTATGTGATTATGATGTTTAGAGTCTAAAGAGGCTTAAAAGTCCCCAAATTCTATGGGACTATCATAGAACTTTTCCTATGTATTGAAATGCAGCTGATTGAGGTGAAACCTTTTCGTATTCGTATAATATGGATGATAGTGAAGGACCACATGATACGAGAGTTCCAGTACATGAATATGGTTATTATTATTAAAGAAATGAAGAGCTATTGTTATGATTGAATAATGAGCTTGTTGGCAATGCATGCCTTATATATTAAAAGCATGGCAATGATAGCCATGGATGTGATGTGATGAATGAATGATACGTTATGTTTGAAGGTTATGTCTTGCTTACGTTCTTAATAATGGTTAAAATATGTGAGCCTGCATGTGATTGCTCAGCCAGGATGGCTATTTGAGAGAATGAGCATCAGAGTGTGTAACCTTGTGACATAAGCACTAGAGATGTGCTGAATGATTATTAGACACCAAGAGTGTGCTACATTGTATTGAAAGCACCAAGAGTGTGCAAAATTGTCTTGAAAGCACCCGAGATGTACTAGACTAATGAGACAATGTGAGAGGAGTGCACCCCCAAAAGACTTATGTTTTGTGATAGCTGACCCGTGATAGTGGCATCTGAATGAGAGAGACTTTTATTGGTACTTTGTACTTTGATGATGTTCACGAGGGAGATTCTGTGTGATGCATTGGATTCGTTCCCGTGATCAAAAAATAGCGAGGGGATTAAGTCTCATAGGTTGAGAAATCTTAGAACTGCATTGTGCACGTATAATACTTGAAAGTCCAATTGCCAATAGTGGCCCATCCGATTCGCGAAGACGCTTAGGGAATTGATATTGGATCTAGCATGAATGTACACTGTACGAATGCCAAACAACATGCATATCATGTTTATGTGTATTCATATTGATTGGATTTCTTTTGCGAAGAAACAATCATGTTTTTCCTTGTATGATATTCATTGGGCATATTGCATCATATATTAGTTTGAGTAGGTGAGTGGACTCTTGCATGCATTAGAGACTATCCTGGTCAGATTGGGAGAGAACTTCATCATTGTGTGGTTTTGAATATATCTATTAGATCTTAAAATTTTAAATGATTATTTTTCTTATCTCAATTATATTATTTTCTATTTAGATGGATGCTTTGTGTTTCTAAGTAAATACCTTTGCATTGTAGGTTTACTCACGGAGATTTTAGTTCATGCTCATTGTTTCATATTTTTCAATTTATTTGGATGCTCATTTGAGAGAGATACGATTAGTCGGGAATTTGAGTAGCGAATTGACTATTCCAACCTATTAGATATGTAGTTTAAATTACTTTGATGAATTCATGATGTTGGGTTTGTGGAGCCTGAGCTGAATATTATTTTCCCCCACGTCATTGCGAGTGGAGCGAATCATGGGTCAAGCTACGCGGGGGGCACGGGAGTAGCGTCCTTGTGGCGGGTCAAGCTACAATGTCAGCTTGTGGGGGTTTGGGGGCTGGCCCTCGATTCGGGTTCATTTTCTAAACCCGATCCATCAAGTCTTATTATAAATATGCAGTTTCCACTTTTGAAATGAGGGTTTTCATAAAGTTTCTCTCATATTGTAAAACTTCAAGAAATATAGTGGATTTCTAGTGCGCTCCATGGATGTAGGCAAGATTGTCGAACCACATTAAAAACTGTGTTCTTCTTTCCTTACTGTCTTTCATTTTAATTGCTCTGCTTGTTCTCTTGATTCATTGAATCTCAAGATCTGGGCACTCTTGACGAGTTTTAGATTGATCTACGTGAGTTTGGATTTGATCTAATCCCAACACATGATTAGAGTATTTATATGCTTATTACAATTCTATTTAAATTTTTTATGTTCTATACTGGTGCGTACCATCTCTTTGAGGGGGTGAGAGTTACATTGCTAGATCTCATATCACCTCGAAGAGTTTGCCATGGATTTGGAGTGTGACGCTCATGATTATCAAGTTTGTGATAGTGCTATAATAGCTAATAAGTATTTGGAAGAGAAACTTAGGTCAGATATACTTGACCTTTTATGCAAATTGGAGATGGAGAAAGGTTCAAGCGTAGAAAGCTTTGGAAGTAAATGGCGTAGGTAGATTAGGATATGTATTAACAATGTGTCTTTTTCCTTCATCTTGAGTGGAGGGATCATGGGACACTTCGCTTCTTCTAAAGTCTTTATAAGTGTGATCAATTATCCGCCTTTCTCTTCACTCTCAGGGTGGCAATGTATTTTTCTTACTCGTCTCTAGTTTCCTGTGTTCTTTGGTTAGCTAGGGCCGAGTTGCCGAGTTACTCAAATAGGTAGATTCCTGAGTTACCTGGCTTGTCCGAGTATTTAAACACTGTTTTATGATGTTCCCCGATTGTCGTGGTTTGAATGACAATTGAACCGAGTTAAACTGGACCAGCCTCCTGGCCGGTTGGATGTACGATCCGGTTTTTAAAATATTGGTTTAGAAGAAATTTGTTTTACAAATATAGGTTACTTTTTTTTTTTATTTTAATTTAATAATTCGTTATAAAATTAAAACGCGTTTTAGTTTGATATGAAAAAAATATATTTTTGTTTTCTCCGATTTAAGGACATAGAATCTCGTGTGGTTAATGCCATCAGACAGTACTATGGCAACGGCTACTTTTTCAGTGCATGTGACTGGTGACCCCACCAATGTTGTCTTTATGCCCAAACATCACATGTGCTTCTTCAAGTGAGAACAACCTAAGATTGAAGATAAGGAAAGTGATACAATGGAATGAAGCCATGATATTAATATGCCCCTTTGCTTTAGCTCGGATCAATTGTAAGACTCCAAGCATCAAATCACCATCCCATGAATAAATCCATTTTTTGTGATTTTAATTGGACGGTCATGATTAGTCAAGGCTTGATATAGTATAAATTATTTTATGATATTTGGTAGGGTATTTATGTAAAGAAGAGTGCATGCATATATAAAAGTGACAAACATTGTTTTCCATCAGATGGAGGTAACTGTCTCTTGTGTTTAATCAAATACAAATAACTTTGACAATAATCTCATCTTTGTTTCTTCTGCCCCTTTTTTTTTTTTTTTTTTTTTTTTTTTTTTTTTTTTGATTTTTTTAAATTTTTTATAATTCTTTTTCGATCAATTACCATTTGAAAACTTGTAGGTTTTTGTTTGTTGAGGTGGGGCTAGGAGTGGATGGATGAAGATCTTGTGTGAACTTGGGTTGTGTGAACCTCATGTGAACAACGTTTTGTGCTCCGAACTTATTTTTTAGGACCTTAGACCTAGCAGATGTGGATCTTCTATGAACCTGAATTGTGTGAACCTCGTGTAAACCTCACACGAGGTTGACACTTGTCCTCAGATGTGCCCCATTACGAAGGGTGACTTACATTTTCTTAAAAGACCTAATAAACCTGAAACTAGTTTCTACCTTAACCGACTTCTACGTTGAAGGGTGATGACCACCCTTTTTGTGGACTTGTGTGGGATAATTGTCAACCTCATGTGAGGTTCACACATCCCAGGTTCACAGAAAATCTTCATCCAAACTGAGCATTATATGCTGGCCATAGCATAGCTGGACCATGTTGGACTCGTTCCTTAGTCTGTTGACCTTTTTTTTTTTTTTTTTGGCATTGGACTGTGTAGTGTCTATACCAGCATGATGCAATCTGTGCAATGGCTTAATCGGGGTTGTACCATGTCGACACACAGATGGTCCAACCCATTGTACAACCATAGGTGAAGCTAAATAATGTGTTAAAAAAAATCTCATTGTGCATCGAATTGTTGAGGAGGTTGATTTGGTTGAATCCAGTTCAACGATGGCTCAAACCAAGACAGCCGGAGCTTGATTAAATAAAAAATGGAAAAAAATTATTATTTTTTATTTTGAAAAACACAACTCATACCTGTCATAGAAAATTCTATGAAGTACTTTTTTTTTCAAGCAATCATCATCAATCTCTTGAACTAAGGTGTAGAATTGTAACTCAAATGGATGGCCTATTTATATAGAGTATAAGTTAATTTTATTGATTTGACTTCAATATAATTATGTATATAGGAGTTACAAAATATCAAAAGTTAGTGATTTGATTTTTATGTAATTATATCTAAATAATATAAAGGTGTTACATAATAGAAAGGGTTAGTAATTAGATTTTAATATAATAAAATTTAAATAATATGTAAGAGTTATAGAATATCAAGGGTTAGTAATTAGATTTTAATATAATAAAATTTAAATAATATGTAAGAGTTACAGAATATCAAGGGTTAGTGATATGATTTTAATGTATTAGAGTTAATTAATTAGAGAAAGCTTTTGTATTGACAAAATTAACCTTATAAAAGAAAGTGACATTTTTTAATAGACCGTTCAATTGCTTTAGGCCAATATTATAATTGTAATGACAAAAGTTGGGGGAAAAAAGGACGAAAATTGGGGAAAAAAAAAGACTACAAAAAAAAATGGCTTTGGCTTTTTTTTACATAAAAATTGAATCATTAACCTTTAATATTCCATTTTTTTTTGCATTAAAGTATATATTTTTATCAAAGCGAAGTTTTGATCCAGGGACTTACGAGTTATGGGCCCACCATTCTTCTGCTGCACCACTTTGATTTTTTTTTTCTATGACAGGTATGAGTTATGTTTTTCAAAAAATAAAATAATAATTTATTTATATATATTTATTTTCATGTTTTTTATGGTGCTCAAATTTAGCTTAGATTCTCATACTTGCTTATTTTTAAGTTTTTCTTGTTATATTAAATCTATAAAATAAATAGATACTACATAATTTATATTTGGTAGTTCGTTAAAAAAAATAATGTCATGTTCATTGAATCACGTAATTTCTAAATACAAAATTATTGAGTTAATTATTTTCCTTTGTCAATCACTAAAAAAATTTAAATTAAAAAGGTTTCCGCTTTCTTCACTTAAATCTATCATATCTTTATAATTATGGAAGTGCAATAGAGGCAAAATAATTATAATTAAATTTCTCGACAAAAATTATATAAAATATAATTATTATCTAATTAGATATTTGAAATAGATAAGTGATATAAGTAAAACTTCTATTGGCAACTCATATAACTCCTCCAATACTTATGGGACTTCTCAAATTCTATGAAATTAAACTACTTGTTGTTGTTGTTGTTGTTGATGCTACTAATATTATTAATTATTATCATCGATATTGTTATTATAATTATAGCTTTAAAGATCATTTAATTCATTGTAACTTTTATCTTTTCTAATATCCTTATCTATGCATTTCTTAAGTCATTTTGTATATAAGTTTTCTCCACAAGTTCGTCATTTGAATTGAAACTACAGTGTTTGAAAATTTGATTAAAATAGAAATTGGAAAGATAAAAATGTTAAAAGACTACATGATCCAGTCATTTTTCATAAATTACGAAGGTCAACAATGATTTGATTGCTAGAAACTTCATCTTTGATATTATCGCTGAAATGGTTTTAAGTAAAGGATATGATTTCATTTCATTAATCAAAATTTTATTTTTATTTTTTATTTTTTATGGCTTTATCAATATTCCAATCAAATATATCTTCGTAGATAAATTCGGGGGGGGGAGGATATATAAGTGTAAGATTGAATCAATTTGTTATATAAAAAGGATTTAAATTGTGTTTTGACCTTATACACAGTGATAATACCTATACGACATAATGAAACACCTTAACCATATTAAGTATATTTTTCTTAAAGGCCATTTGTTTCAAACACCATGTACAACACATGTGCTATATACTAGGGGTGCAACTCGGTTCGGTTTAAACCGAAATCGAACCGACCCAAACCGACTTTGGTTCGGTTTGGGTTGGGATTGTAGACAAATGGTTTGGTTATGGTTTAGAAAAATCCAAGCCGAATTAGTTTGGTTTGGTTTTGGGTTGAGTCCTCGGTTAAATCGCACCAAACCGAATTGAACCAAACCTAATTGTACTGAACCAAACCGAATTGAAATTATACTATATTTTACATACCATACATTAGTTTTAGATTTATAGACCTTGTTTAAGACACATAAAACATGTATATTAGTTTTAGATTTATATATATATATATATATATATGAGCCGTTGATGATTCTTAATCCAACGACTCATATTCAATAAAACAAACAGAACCCTAATGAATGAGAATCTAAAACTCAATCAAATTGAGAGAGGCAAAGAGCTATGAGCAGAAAAAAGGCAGTCATTCTCCTTCTCCTTACCGACCTCCTCAATCCGGTGACCACCAATCCAAAATCCCAACTCTGACGTCCCTTCAAATTCGAGTATTCCACAGTAAACCTCTTCTCTCCTCCATTTCATTTCTTCTTCTTCTACTCCATTTCTTTTTCTTCTTCTTCCTCAACCTGATCAAATCCATTCGCAACAGCAGCCACCCACCTTAGCCTTATAAACGCAGCAACAACCACCCACCTTAGCCTCATTCTATTCACCACCCAACCCAGCTCTTCTTCTCCACCCTTCTCTGTCAATCAGTTCCTTTAATCTCCACACATCACCGAACCTCATACCATCGTCCTTTCTCTCTTTCTCAGACCCACACACCTCTCTCTCTCTCTCTCTCTCTCTCCCTCTCTCTCTCCCTCTGTTCTTTAAATAAATGTATTTATCAAACGCTATTTTCTTCAAATAAGTAGTTTATTGTTGTTGTAGATAAGTGCTCCAATTGAGCAACATATCCAATGAGTGCTTATCCATAAGACAAGCCAAGGAAAACGCAGCCTAAAGGCTTTAAGGGCTTGTTGGAATGCTTGTACTGATGACCCCTTAATTTGAAAATTCAAATTGAGCCAATGAGATGAGGCCATCTGGCACTTTCCTTTAATATTATTTTGCACACTTACCTCAAAGTCTCTTCAGGGCATGCTTCCAACAAGATATGCCCAGACTCGACGGGAGTGCCAACCTCGAGGGTATTTCCTCTCAGGAACCAACCTCAAGGTCACATCAATAAGAAGGCAACTGACTTCTCTTATTGATGGGCTAACCACCCCGGAGATGGTCAACTCATCATCAAACCGAAAGGGAAGGAATAAACCAGATAGAGACAATGGGATTGTAACGACCCGGACCTGATTTTTCTAATTGCATGGGTTATCCAGTCCAAGCGTCACCTTCACCTCGTATTTCTACGAGAGTGGCAATACAATTAATTCATAAGCGGAAGTCCTGAGCAGTTCTAGTAAGATATAAGTAACTAATATACCTAGAATAAAATTCTAGCATTCTAA
>JAUPMG010191013.1:0-10193 GCA_031762675.1 Pachysandra terminalis
TTCCCCACAACTGCCTTAGGGGGGTTTTCTTTACTCTCAAAAGATCTGATGTTGTGTTCCTTCCAAAGTGTCCACATGATAACCCCCAGAATCAGATTCCACAGAATATTTAGTCTTGAATTTCTTCTCTTGTGACCCCAAGCATGCATAAGATCACACAAACTCCTAGGATGAGCCCAAGCGATATCCAATTTGGAGAAAACATCATTCCAACATATATATATATGATGAACAAAACAAGAAATCGATGTCGAACCTCACAAAACTCAAATTTACCGCCCTTGAAATTACATGAAACAACTATCTCTCATAGATCCATGATGCTAATATACATCTCGATGCCAAAAATCTTGGATCAACGATCCAAACTGACAATGTTGCGTCCCTGCAAGATTGGGAAAAGGCGATGATCTTTCTTCGTCACTACCTCCATGAAGGCTTGAAGATCTAATATCTCACCGTGAAAGATCTTTGGAATGGCCTAAGGGAGTGAGATGATCATCAAAAGACTGTAATCATTTCAAATGCCAGATAAGATTGGATGCACTTGCGATTGTAGGACTTCAAAATAATTGCAGAATACAACCCTGCCTTGTTTAAAATCACCTCACAACTGAAAATGTGTGGTGAAAAATCACTAATGCAGATATCCTTGAAAAGAACTACTCCATATTTCATGCTTTGAATGTGCTCCTGTACCAGCAATATCGAGAGTGCGGATTCCAGAAGTACTCAATACTAATCTCTTCTCTCCTCATTGCTAAACAACACAATGAACTTTCGATGAAAAACCATGGGTCACGTCCAACCGGTTCTACGCATTCCTGAAGCAAATGCAATTTCATTTTGCGGTAAGGGACATGGTCGCGAGAGTGGATGTGTTCATGGAAGAAATCATTATTACAATCATGGTGGTCGAAGAAAATCTTACTCAAGTCATATGATGACTAAGAATTCAAAACATCACCTGAAGTGGAATGCCATTAATAAAGACAAGGGTAAAACTGCCAATAACATACGTCCATCTAATTATGAGGACAAATGATATCAATGTGGCATGACAGAACATTAGTCATGTACCTAACATTCTCCCAAACATTTAGTTGATCTTTATCAATCATCAATCAAAGAAAAAGAGAAACAGATCGACATAAATTACATTGATCACCCCACCTTAAAGTTGGCTATAACTCATAAGGACATCTCTGATTTTTTCAAAGAGTTGAATACAAACATGACCAAGGAAATGGAGTTAAAGAAAAACTTACCTTATTTAAAGTGAAGTAGCATGAACTCTTATCTTTCTCCTTTAATTTTTACTATGAATTGTTTTTGTTATTTTGTTTGTTTTTATTAGTTTAAATTTGGGATTTATATATTGCTAATACATTATTTATTTTTATTATCACCTCAAATGGATGAAAATTATAATGCATCACAACAATGACCAAAAAGACATTCACACATATGGAGTTGATATATGTCTAGTAGACCATGCAACAACCCACACAATACTTCACGACTAGAATTATTTTTTGATGTTCACGTTAACTGAAACTATTGTCCATACCATATCAGGGCACTACAAACCTGATAGAAGGCTCTAGAATAGCCAATATCATATTACTAAACATAACGACTTTCTATATTAATGAGGCCTTCTATTCAAGTAGATCTAGAAAAAATGTACTCAGTTTTAAGAATATTCGCCAAAATGGATATCATATTGGAACTATAAATGAAAGTAATGCAGAATATTTATGCAATACTTCCATAGTCTTTGGCCAGAAGCGCATATTAGAACGTCTTCCTTCTCTTTTATCTAGATTATATCATACGACCATAAGGACCACAGAAGCATATGATCTGCAATACTAGAAGTTTTCAAATAAAAGTGTATTTATGCTTTGGCATGATCGTCTTGTTCATCTCGGGTCTACGATTACGAGCCGGATTATTATGAACCGAAATGGACATTCACTATAAAAATAGAAGATTCTAACCTCAGCTGATCATTTGTGTACAGCTTGCTCCCGAGGCAAGATTATCGTTATACAATCCACCACAAAATCGTCGTTGAATCTCCCACCTTCTTGCAACGAATTCACGATGATATATGCAGTCCAATTTACCCACCGTGTGGACCGTTCAGATACTTTATGGGCATAATTGATGCCTCTGTACCATGGTTCTTTCAATAGGTAATTTTGCATTTTTGTGACTCCTTCCTCAGATAATCAGATTATGAGCTCATTTTCGGATTGCTAGACCAACTCGATCTGCCTTGTTTGAATTGGTGAATTCACCTCCAATGCATTTAATGATTACTGCATATCGGTTGGGATTCATGTTGAGCACCTTGTGGCTCACGTCCATAATCAAAATGGATTAGCATAATCGTTCACTAAATGCCTCCAAATGATCGTGCATCCTATGTTAATGCGGAAAAAATTACCAGTCTCTACCTGGGGGCATGCCATATTGCAAGCTGCAGAACTAGTTTGGATTAGACCGACAACATGTCACTAATACTCCCCACATCAACTTGTACTTGGTCACCAATCGAATATTTCCCATATATGCACCTTCAGTTGTGTCGTACAATTTCTAATAGTGCCACCGCAATGCGCCAATATGGGTCCTCAACGACGGGTGATATTTTTATAGCACGTTTTGTGGATTGTAATTTTGATGAAACAATCTTCCTGCCGTTAGGGGGAGGACCGCCGTTAGGGGGAGGAAAGCTACTGTAAGAATGGCTTGAAATTTCTTGAAATGCAATAACATTAGCTCATCTCGATCCACGTACCACTCAATGTGAATCAGAAGTTCAATGAATCATTCATTTATAAACTATTGCAAATCAATTACCAGTGCATTTACTGACACAAAGAAAGTGATAAAATCATACATATCAGTTGCAAATACTTCCAGCACGGATTGATGTCCTTGTAAGACAATTTGTTCACTTAGCAGCTAATGAATCTAAGACACAACTAAAGCGTGGATGACCTATTGGTGTAAAAGATGTGACTGCTCGGAAGAGAAGGGCACAAAGAAAAATACATAAAGAAGTTGGCACTTCCGAAGAGGCCACAGCCACAGAATAGGAAACAAAATTAAATGATCAACCACAAATCTCCAAACAAATAGCCCTCGAAGAAGCACAGGTACCTGTAAATGAAAAGATCTTAATAAATTATATATGTACGGAAGAAAAATGGGACAGGTGTAAAGTCATTATCGACAATATATTTTCTTTCGCAACAGCTCTTTCCATCATAAGA
The DNA here is from genome assembly GCA_031762675.1 of Pachysandra terminalis. Lineage (NCBI taxonomy): Eukaryota > Viridiplantae > Streptophyta > Magnoliopsida > Buxales > Buxaceae > Pachysandra > Pachysandra terminalis. The sequence goes on from JAUPMG010191013.1 coordinate 3,288, forward strand.
AATGATGAGGATCATAAACCATACACAGTCAAAGAATGTTGATATAGAGATGATTGGCCAAAATGGGAAGATATGATCCAGACAGATCTTGACTCGTTAGAAAAATGTGAAGTATTTGGACCTATAGTCCAAATGCCTGAAGTCGTAAAGCCTATAGGATACAATGGGTATTCGTACGAAAATGCAATGAAAAGAATGAGATTGCAAGATATAACGCAAGACTCATAGCATAAGGTTTTCGCAAAGACCTGGTACTGATTATTAGATGTATTCTCCCATAATGGATGTAATTACATTCTGATTCTTAATTAATCTAGTGGTTTCGGAATGCATGACATGTGTCTTATGGATGTAGTTACAACATATCTATGTGGATCACTAGACAATGATATGTATATGAAGGTCCCTGAAGGATTCAAAAGTCTGAAGCAAAAAACTCAAAATCACGTAACATGTATTCAATCAAGCTACATTGATCTTTATATGGATTAAAGCAATCTGGACGCATTTGGTATAATTGCCTTGGCGAATATCTATTAAAAGAAGGATATGTAAATAATTCCATATGTCCTTGCATTTCAGTAAGAAATCAACAACACGATTTGCTATCAAAGCAGTGGATGTGGATGATTTGGGTCTTGTGAGGACCCTTGAAGAAGAAATATTTTGAGATGAAGGATCTCGGAAAAACACAATTTTTTCATGGCTTGATCATATACAACATTGGAATGCATCGGCTCGAAGATCTTCCATGTTGAAATACTAGAAAACTCATACTCCTATCAACATCAAGAGGAGTCATTAGTATGAAAGACATTGCACACTGTACTCTTTTTCTTTTGCTAAGGTTTTGTCCCACTGAGTTTTCCTTTTAACCAGCCAGCATTAAGTGTGTCAAGATTAAGCAATCAACTGTACTCTTTTTCCTTCGCTCAAGTTTTGTCCCTCTGAATTTTCTTGACAAGGTTATAATGAGATAGTGATTGTACAACGATCATCCAAGGAGGAGTGTTATGAAATAGAATGCCTAAAGGCATCTCATAGAAATCCAAAGGGTGAACGACCTTTATACATCACTAGCGGATGGCACGTGCAGTACTGCACTTATCACCTGTAGAAGTTTCTGTAAATTTTTCTTTTTTAAGATGATGAAGAGATAAATAATTTTTTTGAAGGTAAGAAGTTAAATTAATTTTTTTAAATTTGTACTTATCTAATTATCTATTTTTTAGAATTATCCGCACATGTACGAATTTTACATGTATTCTCATCTTTTTTTTTTTTTAGATTTCATCATATGATATTTCGTATTTGTGATTGTAATTTTTTAGGGTTATCAACAAATAACGAAGTATATATAAAGAGTCCTTTATATAATGATATTCTTATTTCATTATCTATACTCCTTTAAATGATATTTCTTTTATATAATGTTTTTATGGTTATCTATCTTGTTTTCATTTAAAAAATATTTTTTAAATAGTATAAGAGATGTAGAAAAAAAAAACTATCGTTACTGTTTGGAATTTATTTTTAAGAGATAATTTAATATTTTAAATAAGTATATATATAAGAGTTGTTTATAGAAAAAACTTTGGTTATTCTCTTTAAAAAATATATTTAAAAAAGAATTAAATAAGTATAATAGTTGTGTGTAAAGAAAAAACTCTTGTCACGTTTCTTAAAACTGAATTACGGTGACGTTTCACGAAGTTGAGAAAAAAATAATATTAATCAAAAAAGGCATGAACGTATGAAAAAAAACGTGCTACATATTTTATTATAATTTTCATAATTTTAAAATTTATTTTAATTTGATTATGTATTTTTAAAATAATTTTTATGGTATTTCAAAAAAAAAAACTCTAAATAATTAACAAAATTATATATAATATTATTATTGTTCGTATTTGTTTTGGGTCAATCACCAAATATATAGTGTTCGTATTTTTTGTGGGTCAATCTACAAATTAAGGATTTAAATATTTTTAAGATTGTTATTAATTTTTTTCTCTATAGAATGTAATCATATCATATCATATCATACTACTTATAAAAGTTGAAAGAAATTTTTAAGGTTTTGAGTTATTGAATTTTTGTTTCATGGCTTTTACTATGCTATCCTTTAAAATGATAAATTTTTAATGATTCATTAATAACTATTGAAGTAATATAAGTAAAAGTAGTGGTTTTATGGTCTTTTAATAAAAAATTTTAGTTAAAGAAAAAAATTTATTTTTTAAATATCATTTTTTAAAATTTATTTTATATGTAGGATCTACTAATTAATACACATTGTCTTAAAAGCTTAACTGACATTTATTTAATTAATAATTCTCAATTTACTTTCTTCTGTTTTTGGAACGAGACCTTTGCACTTCACAACTCTTGAGTGCTAACCCGCCCGGGGGACCTTTGCACTTCTCAGCTATTTTTGTGCATTCTCATTATCTTGTGGCAGAGTTCATTCATATGTCTGTTCATTCTCTTGCGTCTGCTTTTGCCATTTGCCATTGCCATATCATTCTTATGAAAGATGTTGATGGAAGCTTTGACTTGCCTTTAATTGTTTATCATTCACGTATTCCGGATGAAGTTGCAGGGAGCTATAGATAAAATTTCTGGATTCTGATATTGATTGCTTGATTCTTATTTGGTTATTTAAACTTGTACATATATACTGCATTGAAGAGGGGGAGCACGATTATATGCTTCTGACATCTGTTATACCAGATGCATATAGTCGTTGCTTATTACATTGCAGGAAGTTGCTTAGAAGTGCTTATTACATCTACAGATTCATGAACTTAGGTTGTTGAGAGTGATGATATGGTTCTCAAATCAAAGGTAAACAGCCACTTATTATCATCCCCATTTGTACAGCTACGTTGAGGTGCTTTTACGCCGTTTTTCAACTCGAAGGTATCATCATTTCTCATTATTTATTATTCTCCATCTCTTACAGATATCTTCAAGGTGTTGTTCTTTGAGTGCTACTGAAACTCACCCACTTCAAATTGATCGAATTTTGTATGTAGGCACTACCACGTTTGGTAGGTGATAGATCTCTTTACTTGATTGGTAGCTCCTATTAAGGAGAATGGCTAAATTTAGTAAGAGAATATCAGATTTTGATTTTGTAATCCGTCTCATATAACTTGGTTCCTTTCTATACAACCCATGCACCATTCGATGGATAACTGATTTTGGCAAGTCAGTTAACTTACTCTATGCTTTCAATGTATAGGATTTAAGTGTTTATAGATGTATCAGTTCCATAAGAGTGGAATGCACGTTTATGGACAAGTTCTATCAGGTTATGTTTCTGAGCATCTCGGGGCAGAGCCAGGAAAGTTTTCTTGGGGGCACATCAGATCGGAAACAGCAAAAAAATACTATAGTATATCTTGGGATGTATATGCGGGGCCGCAAGTCTCAGTTGTGCTTCATGTGTCATGCCGTGCCTAATTTTCAGGCCCCAAACCCGACATGGCATGGGGCACGATTATTATCGTGTCGGGCCGTGCTGTCTCGAGCCAGATTTTGTGCTTTGCCTATAAATTGGTTAAAAAGTGAAAAGTGAATCGTGCTCGTGCTTGGGTTGTGCTATGGGCCATGACCCTCAGGCTCAACACGGCACGATTAGGCCTATCATGCTAGGTCGAACCAGCATGCGTGACCTAGCATGTTGTACATCCCTAAGTATGCCTCATCTATTTTAGCTGCTCAACCATTGAGAAATTATGAGTGCAATTCTTACTGTTTAGTTAATACAGGATCGGACCCTCTGAATAGACTATGTGAATAATATATTCCATAAATAATTAGTGTGTGCATACTACATTTCCATGTTATATGTTGAATTTATAATGTTTTTTGAAATTTTGTGAAGATATTAGGCCTAAGAGAACCATTTTTGTCATGTGACAAATATTTTGAAGAGTTTGAAGTCGAAATCATTATACACATGAACAATTTGAGTTCTTCAAATAATTTATTAGCTTAAAATCTATCTCAATGGATTTCTAACTCAATCTTTTAAAAGATACTTTTAAGCATTTTTCTAAAGGTAAGGTATTTCTTGTAAAAAAAATTTAAATATAAAAATATTTAATTTTATTATTTAAGAAGTGGTTATTATTTAATTTTAATAAGTAATAAAAGTGATTGAGATAAAGGTTACATGATCACATTTATGTTGAGTAACAACAATAAAAGCTTACTAATTATAAAAATATGGTTGTAACAAAAATTTTAAAATATAAGAATACAAATATAAAATATAAACAAAAATAAATCTGTCACTAAAAAAAATAAAAATATAGCAAAATATAAGGATATAACTTATAAGGCTTCATAAAAAAGATTAACAGAAAAAACAAATTATATATATATAAGTGTAAGATCGTAATTCTTTAAAATATATGTATAGAATATAATTTTACAAAGTTATAAACAGTTATTTATAAAAAACAACGGGTATAAATCTATAATTTTAAAAATTAATAATCTAAACTGTAATTTAAAAATAACACGCGTTAAGAATAACAGTAATGGCGGGGATGGGGGATGGGGGACTATATAGAACTACTCCCCTCAAGATGAGTGGAGTAGCACAACTCAACATATTTATATAACATTTGAGTCTGATTCAATGACTCAAGAAAGTGTTTCCAGAAGCAATTAATGTCTAACACTTGGGAAAAAAGAGAAAGGAAAAAACGTGAAAGGGTTTTCATATGCAGGCGAGCACAAATGAAGTTGTGACAAAAAGTCAATATGAGACACAAGCAAAAGAAAGTTTATTGAAGGATGTAACTACAATATTTGTAACAAGAGTTGACAACAGAAATGACTTTTTTTTTCCCTTAAAAACATATAGGGGCAAAGGTTACCCTTTTGCTTTCCCAAAAATGACTTAAACTATGCTATCAAAATCTTTTTTTGCTTATAAAATTGAAATTAATTGATTCAAGTAGAAGGTGTGGTGACCAAAGGTACGGGTATTAGCCGAATTGAACTTAATTGATTGATGTAGAAAGTGTGGCGGTCAAAAATATGGGTATTGGCCGCGGTTAATTTCGAGTTGTTAAATTTTTTATTAAGTATATATGTTTTCTATCCATATCAAAAGACTAAGTAAAATTAAAAGATTTTAGATTTAATTTCTTAAATTTTTGCATACCAAACTTGTCAGTTCTGTTTGCCATTTGATCCGCGTCTGATAAGGGCTTTGTTATTCAGGAGAAAGATGCAAACTTTGTTTTTTTTGGTTCTTTAAATTGAAGTATCATAAAAAAAAATCTTTATTAACATCATCATCATTATTATTATTATTATTATTATTATTATTATTATTATAATAATAATAATAATAATAATAATAATAATAAAGTTTTAGACCACTGCCCCACATATCATATATAAGCTGATTTTCTTTAATTCAATGTTACCTTGATAATTTTATTGTTTGCTTCTTGAAAGATGATAATATTTTAAACTACATATATTATTAATTTTGATTATTTTATATAATCATTGTATATTTTCACAATTTCAATTCTCGTGTTTGATTTTAGTTGTTCCTATATCTAAAAATTATTTTTGATTTATTAACTAAACATAAAAATTGCTTAATCTAAATCACAATTCACGTGCGCACGGTCATTATTACTAGTATCCTTAAAATAGGATAATGACTTTCTCATGTTCAGATTTTGTTTAAGTATCTTCAATTTGTCTATTAAGATGTCTAAGTGTCATCAATTTTCAAAACTCTAGGAATAGATCTTGAATTTTTATCAAAAATAAAAAAGAAAAAAAAAAGAGATTAAGATCTTGTTCAATATGTGTAAACAAAGAAGAATCCATTATCGAACGGTATTCCTAGTCGACGAAGTCCGGGATCTCCATCTCGTTCCGTTTGACGTGGAAACTCCAGTCTCATCACATATTTCTACCTGTCATACCATATCATCACAACCCACCGTCACTTCCATCATTTTTTTAAAGTCAAAAACCCCATTAATCATAATTTACAATAAATTTCTAATTTGAATGGGTTTTTGTTTCAAATATATAAAAAATAATATATAAAAAAATAACAAAATGAATTATCCCTTCCTAATAGAAAATTATTTTGAAAATCATATCTTTTTATTTAATTTCTACATTTGTTTCAATTTTAATTCAAATATTTATTTGTATACAATTTTTTTAATATTAAAAATTCAAGAGATAAGGACTCTTATCATTATCAATAAAGAATATTTAACCATCACCTACGATGAGTTTTCTCATAGGTAAGGTAATATCCCTATCACAACATCCATATTTAAAACCTATTCAAATGATTATTTTAAAAATTATATATATTTTTTGTGCTTAGAATTAAAATATATAGTTGTATATGAAATTTAAGTTTTTACGAATCTACACACATTCAAGAGATAAGGACTATTATTATTATCTTCTTCTTCTTCTTCTTCTTTTTTATGGATTGATCTACAAATTACAGATTTAAAATTTTGCAAGATTTTTATTTATTTATTTCTTGACAAATGTAATAGATAAATATTTGCAAAAGGTTAAAGCCAATATATGCAATTAACAAAATTTTATATTCAAAATAAAATAATAAAAAAAACGGTTGTTAACAGAGATGGAGAGTTACCTGTGAAAGGAACAATGAAGTAGATAATGTGAAATATTGAGATAACGTCGACTACTACTCAAACTCATTCACACAATGTTGAAACAACCTTTTTTTATTAAAACGAAGGAGATTGGTTAACCATACATGATAGGGTGTATTGCCAAGCACCCTATCACACCCATATTCTCGTTAAAGTTTTCAAAAAAAAAAAAAGAAAAATAAGAAAACGTGGCAGGGTGAATAAAAAATAA
>JAUPMG010191044.1:0-10192 GCA_031762675.1 Pachysandra terminalis
GCACATCTATTAGATCATTCTTACCGATAAATTCTGAGAAATTAAACATATCTGTACTTATTCTTCTGCATCCGACTCTCTCCGAGCAGAATCTGATAATATTAAAATCCCCCCCTATACACCAGGGACCTTCCCACCTCCCTTTTTGATTCTCCAGTTCACCCCACATCTCCAGTAATCTACTATGATCTGTAGGTCCATACACTGCAGTAATCAGCCTCTGCTCACCCCCCATATCCCCTTTCTCCTTTAATAATACATAAACAGCAAATTCCCCTATTATCGATTGACTAAGCTCAAATTTGTCTTCCTCCCATGCCACCAAAATACCTTCTGAAGCCCCTACTGCTGGTTTCGAAATAAAACCCGCCGATCTGCTACCCCAAATCTGCATCTGTATCTCCTTGTCCACCACTTCCAACTTTGTTTCTTGAAACAATATAATGTCAGGTCTCCACTCCTTCAAGGCCATTTTTATCGTCTTTCTCTTGTCTCTATCCCCCAAACCCCTAACATTCCATGATAGAATTTTTGTCATCATTTAGACCTCTCATACCCCCCTTCCTCCACCTCCTTCCCCCCTCTCCTTCCTATTCTTGATGTTCCCGGGCTTGCTGTCTCCTTCAATGTAAAATCAATTATTTCCAAAAAAAATAAAAAATAAAGGAGTTTTGAAATGTTGAAATAAATTGAAAATTAAAATTAAAATAAATTACCTGCAAAATATCTAGGCTTGAAACGATTGAAGTTCCAGTGAGAAAGCATAATTGGGCGACTGCGTCGAGAGAAGAGAAAAGGATTGAGTCTGTAAACAGATCAAGTAGAGAGCAGGGAAGGATTGGACAAAGCCATTGCAGAATCAAAATCTTTACTTGAGACCAAAAAAACTTTTCGAGTCCCAGAAAAAAAGGAAGAAAGGAAATAATGAGAAACTACTTGAAACGCTTAGAACTGGCGAAAACACCGTGAGACTGGTCTGGCTTCAGTGGTCACGAAGAAATAGTAATAGAAAGATAACGTCAGAGTTGTGGAGCGACGGATTACATGAATGAAACAATATCGATGCGGGTATAAATTCGTGTCGGGTACTTTGCCCGGCCAACGACTGATAAGGATTGATCCGTCTATGAATTATGGAATCTGTGTATAAAAACGGGTCATATGGATCGGGTAAATATTAATGATTGTGGGCTTTATCTTTTTCGCAAGAGCAAATCCCACCCATTTATTGAAAGGGTTCAAAGAGCAGACCCGAACTCAACCCGTTTAGAGGTGGGTCAGCCTTATACTGATGATCCAGTGGTCTGATTAATCTTATTAGACGTGTATCATAATCTTATTGTGCAATAGCACATTTATAAGATATATGATCATAAGTCCAATATCATATATAAAGCGGTTTATCTACTCCCCCACTATCTCGCACGCGTGAATGACAAACGGAATTTGCTCTCTCTTTGGGCTACAACATATATATTGATGATCTGTAGCCTGATCTAAAGATCTCCAACATTTTTATCAATTAAGGTGTACTTTCCCCAGTTTACTAATCCTTCCAATGATGGAATGGACAATATAGATCTAACATGGGCTAACCACCCTAATTTTGTTATAATTAATATTTATGTAACTAACTAATCTAGGTTTTATTCATTTGGTCCAAGGCATATGGCTATATGCAACCAATATTGTATTGAAGAAATGCAATATTCCTATATATATTTTTCAAGAGAATTTCCTCTTCGTGTATATAGATCAAACTAGCTTTGGCTTATTGTAATATTGTACCAATGTTTATTTACAACTTACATTAATCTTTACTTGCAATTAACTACCTTAGTAGTTATATTTTTTATTTTATTTTTTTATTTTTTGTATGTCAAGTAAGATGATCTGAAAAGTCATAACATTGTTATGACTTTGGAGTTTTCAAAAGCAACCGTGCAACACTTGTGTTCAATTAACCCTTTGTAGCACAAGTCAGTCTATCTCTCACAATACTTTAAAGGCTAGAAATAAAAAGAACACAAAAAGTAATTTAAGAAATAACATATATCCTCATTCAAAGATCCTTATTACTTCTAAAGTGCTTTACAAACGAGGGCCCTCCCCCTTTGTATAGGCCTTTGAGTTACAATAGAATGACCTGGATTAAAACAAGTGTACGAAATATAATGGCTAAATATGATTCCAAGAACTTTCTCTAGAACTCTCCGTAAGATTCTCTTTTCCACACCCTTAAAAGTCATTTCTAAAAAGCTAATTTCTAAAAAGTCATTTCACCTCTTTAGAAGACTTTTTTAGAATCCTCATTAAAAATACATATATGTCTAATAGGTTTTAATAATAATCTACTCACTCTTAGGCTCAATAAATAAAGAATTTCACGGTGCATTATGCTATAACAACCAATCTACTTGATCTGTAGTTTTAAATGCGAAACTAAATAAAATTTTAGGGCTAGGCCGTGCTTTGAGGACTAAGTCGCGGGCCGGGCCGGGCCGGGCCTACAATTTCGCTTTGTTATGGCCCGCTTCAAACACATGCATAAACCCTAAAACTTCAAGGAGCGGTGGCTTGCTCTCGCGCCGCGTTCCAAAGTTCGGAAACCCAAACCCTAGAGGCTTCAACACATTCTATGCCTATATAAACTCATCTTTATTCTTATTTGTAGGCTGTAGTCCCTCCATTTACCAGTTCATCTAGCTCTGATCACAGAAACCATGGCGGATCGGACAGAGGAGGTTCCGGCCGTGGCTTTGGCCGGAGTAGCCGCAGAAGCGACCTTGTCTACAGCGATCACCATGTTGGTGGCCGTCGCGAGTATACATGACGAAGCTGGAATGCCTCCATTGAAAACGAGATAAAAGTCTTTGGAGCTGATCTACCTTTACTCGTTCCATGTCAGAGAGATTCAGATCGTCGATGCGCTTCTGGATCGCAGCTAAGACACGATCTCAAAAAGATCATTCCGGTCCAGAAACAGATCCGTGCTGGACACGGAACCCATCGACGCCTTTGTAGTCGTCGGCGACCGTAACGGCGATTCAGGGTACATTTTCTTATTCTTTGTATACTCTCATATCTGTTTAACAATCGTTCTGTTGATTTTCTCTCTAATTTTGCATTCTCTTATATCTGTTTTGCACATTTATGTTATTCCTTGATGTTCATCTAATCTTCCTATACATGTTTCCCAAGTTTTTTTAAATAAAATTATATTTTCATTCTTTTGTTAAGTTTTAGTTTTATCTTTGTGTGATCTGTTGTACCTTGTGACGGGGAAGATTTTCTGGCTGAAAATCTCCCTACATGCTGGAGCGAACCATTTATGTTCGTAGATTCCTTTGTAAACGTCACATATAGAGCTTGATGCTGTAGATGATCCCTTTTGGGAACTCCGTCATCAGTGGTCTCATATTCCATCGCCTTGGGGAGCAGCATTGCCGCCATTACCTCTTGGGACTTGCCATGAGACACACATCTAGCTGTCCAGATCTAAAATGCTGTTTTTGTTCTGTTGTTTGCTTGTTCTTGTTGAATTGTTTACTGTAGTTAGTTATGTTACATCTGATTTACATGCCGTGAGACACATATTTAGCTGTCCATAATCCATATATAAATGACAGGTTTGTTTTGGTGTTGTCTCGTTCTTGTTGAATCTTCTGTTACGATTGATTTACCAAATGATTTTTATCTGTGCTTCTTTACAATATTTTCTTGAATTATTCATGTTTTTATTTATGTACCGAGTTTTTGATAGTAAGAGATAGTTTGCTTGGTAATTTAGTATTTAACTCTCCATCTTCCAAGTGCCAAGCTATTGTGATTTCAGGACACATTTGCTATTCTTGTAATAGTTTTTTGTATTATAGTGGTGTAATCTGGAGTGTCGTGTGACAGGGAAGATTTTCTGGCTGAAAATCTCCTTGTAAGTTGGGGCGAACTGTTGATGTTTGTAGATTCCTATATAAATGTCGCAAATAAAGCTCTTTGATGCTGTTGATGATCCCTTTTGGGAACTCTGGCATCAGCGGTCTCATATTCCATCACCTTGGGGAGCAGCATTGCTGCCATTACCTCTTGGGACTTGCCATGAGACACACATAAGGCATAACTCTGTTAACTTGTAGTTGATTGTTTTTTCCACTCTATTAATTCTTGTTGAATTGTTTTTGTACATAATTCTTTACAGCTGATTTATAAGGTGTTCTTTATTTTTCCTTTATGATCTTTTGCTAACTCCATATTTTAACTTCTATTTTATATTTTTATGTTATTCAATGACTAATTAGATTCAGCACATTTTAATTAGCTTAGCCTTGACTAATTAGATTCAGCGCATTGTCTGCTGTTTTTAATGCTATTTGTATTGTCAATGCTATTTGTTACTCATATTAATGTTTAGCTAGATGTTTCTCAAATCTGCTTTCTCATGTGACACGGAAGATTTTCTCCCTACATGTTGGGGCAAATCACTAATGTTCCTTGATTCCTTGAAATATATAATTAGGCTCACGAGCCAAGCCTAAGCCCAAAAAAGAGCTCATTATCTTTACGAGCTTGAGCCGAGCTTGGGCAGGCTCGGCTCAGTTTGTATATGGTATTATATATTTATATTCCTATATTATATAGTAATATTAAACATACATGTTAATATACAATTAATCATCAACTACAGTATTAATGTATTTGGAAGCAAGCTGAGCTTTTGCTGACCGAGCCTGAGCACAAAATAATTAATGAGCCCGAGCCAACCAAAATACTTTAACGAGCCTGAGTTGAGCATGAGCCTTGCTCAGGGTTTATGAGCCCGAGTCGAGCTAAACAATGCTTGGCTTGTTTACAATCCGAACCAATGGAGAGAATGTGTATGCACATGCCACAAGATATTCTTATTTTGTAATTTAAAAAAATATTAAGTAAAAATATATGATAATGGATACAATTAGAAAAATCCTGGAGAAAACAATCCAATATGACATTTTTTTGAAGTAAACTAGTACATAAGTTAAAAGGTTCTAAATTTAGAAAATTTATCTTTCTAAAAGAATCAGTTCCAAAAATTTTATTAAAAAAAAGGACCACTTCCTAAGCGGACTGAGGTTTTAACAGAAAAGTGGTAAGTCATTAAACTTGTTATCTTTTACTATATCTTTTAAGAGGACTCAGGTGAACCTCAAAAAACCAATTATTTTACTACTACTCAAAGCCATTGTTGAAAATTTAAAAAAAATGCTCTTCCCACGCTTCACAAGAGTAGCCTTTATATACACAACAGGTCCTTGTGGCTGATTCTTACTAGGTCCAATTTTGTCTGGTCTCATTTGTAGACCCTAAACCCACACGATTACTCAATTCCATGCATTAGAAACCAGGCCCTACAAATCAGGAAAGGGTCGTCGGGTAGGCCTGCTATCCACTACCCACTGCAATCCCCACGGGTACCTGAGGTTATGCCCCCTCTTTAAGTGGCAAAACTAAGGATATTATCTGGTGAGATGCGCATGAATCCTAGTGTAACATAGATCAGTACCTATGTACTAAATTTTATCATGATGTATGTTAACAGCCTCCAAATTGTAACAGTTATTAGAGCTTTCCATCAAAAGGGGCATTAGATTAAGAGGATTCTTCTTTTCCAAATGGTTGACATGTTAGGAGTTGAATCATATATGTGTGTGTGTGTGTGTGTGTATATATATATATATATATTTGTGTGTGTGTGTGTGTGAACATATTTCTTAGTTATCTATCAATAAAACAAAAAAAATTAAGATATTATTCAAAAGAAATATAAACAACCCCTAGATGTTGTTATAAAGTACACCCCACAAGTTGTTATAAAGTACAGTGATGAAAGTTAAAGAGCTAAGGTTGGTTTCTCATGTTGAGAAGTTGTTATAAAGTACAATGATGAAAGCTCGTCTTGCTCCCATTTCTATCTTCTATTTTATTTTTTTTAACTATAAGAGATATCTTGCTGTGCGAAATATCTATTGGCTAATATTTTTTCTGCACCAAACAATGGTAATATCCTAGCTCAAATCAATCGTCCCAAAAGTTTTACAGCAAAACAAGCGGAGAACAAAATTCATCCAAATAGAACAAATCATCTTTAAGAGGGATCAAAAACAATTAACACAAAAAGAACCAAGGATCATAGAAAATAAAAGATGTGTGATGAGAAGACATAAAAACGAATTAGGGTTTCAAACAAAAATTAAGCCTAAACTACGGTACAAAAGCATAGAAATGTGTGTGTGTGTGTGAGAGAGAGAGAGAGAGTGTGTGTGTGTACGGCCATAGGTTCAACCATTAAAGAGGTTCCTCGTGTAATCTAGTCATTCCCCCTTTCTCACTTATTCTCTAGGTAAACCACCCATATCTCTATTACATCTTATCCCACATGATATCATAAATTAATCACAAAGTTGCCAACCAGCTCAATGTTTTCCATGTCAATGACATGTCGCCAATACATTCCCTGACGTTAAGAAATCTGCATGTAAATCGCTAGATTTTGATTTTCCCCCACGTAACCCAACATGTCATCCCATGTCACTGACATGGGGAAAAAATTTCATTTTTTTTTTGTTGTAAATTTTCCCCATTTCTTGAGTTTTTTTTTTTTGGCTCAAATCTTCCCCATTTCTTGCTAGACTTGTATTTGAAACACAAATCTAAGTACATCACAATAAGTTCTTGAGAATTTTGTGGAGATTCAAGGGATTTCTTCAAGACTTGAAGGTGAAATCCATATTTTCTACTTTTTTTCCTCTTAATTCTTGTGCAAACATGAAGTCTATTCGAAAATATTATGTCTAAGATTTTTTATATTCAATTTTAAGCAGGTTTGTATCTAACGATGAAAGGAAAGCGAAAACAGCTGATGATAGTGGCTGCAGGTAAAGATAATGCTCTTGGTGATTTAATTGATTCGACAAATTCAGGAATTGATGTTTACTTGCATGGAGAGGACAGTTGGGTGATAGTTAAGAAGCAAAGAATCACTATTCTGGTCCCTCCTCTCCCAGTCCTCGGGCATTATAACCAACTGAACCTGAAAATAATTCAGAATAAGAAGTCTAGAAAACAGTTGAAAGCAGGTCTAAGATTCCAACTGTGAGACTTGTAGTCAAAAGTGTCAGAGGTACGAACTGAAGAAGTCCGTTGCATTGCCTTCTGAGAAAGCTATTAGTGATGTTGTAATCTGTACTGATCAGCTTGTGCTGCAAAAGAAAAGTTACCAAACTATGCCTTTAGGATCTCTGCAGAATGTCCAAATCGGGATGTTGGGAAGTCATTGTTGCCACTGCCATCTATAGACCATATGCATGAAAAACATTTTCTTCGTACATGTAGATCCAAGAAAGCAGTTGGGGGTCTCCAGCATCTCAAAAACTATCGAGCAGCCAGGACTTGTTCATTCTGACAGGAGACACAAACCTTTTCATGGATCAATTTCCTGTGGTGATGGAGGTGCATCGTTGAATAAAAGGATGCGGGCTACAAGACTTGAGAGGGAGGTCAATAGAGCTGGTGGGTTGAACAAATGGCTTGTATCCTTGGGTCTGGGACAATTTTTTCAGCTCTTTCAGGGAAAGAATGTCAACGAGTTTAACTTGGTGAATCTGACCATGAACAAACTCAAATTTATGGGTGCAACTGCAGTTGGACCTAGGCGAAAGCTGCTACATGCTATTTACTGTCTTTCTCAACCTTACTATTTTAAGGTCATCTAAATGCTCCAGTCAAGGAAAGAGACATGAACCAAAGAATTGGCTGGTTGATTATACTGGTGTGGATTGTTGTATACCTGAATTTTTGCTCAAGAGAGCTACCCTTACAATGACATGATATCTGCTTCAGATTGCCTAGTGCTGATTGGCGTTGGAGGTAACGAGTGATCTTTTAATTTAGTATCATGATTAAAATTGCTTCTATAGTGTGCTTGAGGATTTTCAGTGTCTTGCCTTAAAATCACTAAATTCGGAGCTTTCAAAGGCATACCTTTAATAACTAAATATGTTTTAGGAATGCTAAAATGAAAGCATCTAAAGCCTGGGACTTGCAACTTTATGTTTCATCAATGATAAACGCTCATTATGTCTTCCTATGAAATGCAGATCATTTTGTGGCCATCGTTCCAGTAAATTTAAGTTCAAGGATGTGGAATTTGAATGTATATTGATGTTGTAAGGTGTAAAAGAAATTTACTTTTTGGCACGCTTTCAATACGAACCTGCATTTCCAAATTATTGAAACCTTATTAAAGGTGGGAGGCAGAAAGCCTCGATCCTAAGCAGAGCTCTGGCCGAAACGAAGCTCTGTAAAATAATCTTAACCCACTCCAAGATCGTGTTTGAGTATGTTGGACTATGGTTGAGACTAGCCCAAGTTGAACTCGTTTTTCACATTAATTTGAGTTCATTTGTCAGTGTAGGAAATGATTTTGGACTCCAAACCTTGAGGTGTGTTTGGTTGGTGGGATAGTGTGGAGAGGAGAGTATTTAGCTACTTTCCCATGCTTTTGGCAAGTCTTTGGATGATGGGAAAACGTGGGGTCCATTGGAAAATACGTTTCTTAGCTGTCTCAAATGTCGATCAAACATCTTATTTCTTTTCCTCAAAACGAAGGGAAAATGTCAAAAGGGAAAGTTATTGTATTCATCTTCTCTTAATTGCTTGGGCATTAAGAGAGGTGGGGTTGATTTTTTTTTTTAATACCGAATAGTTGGGAATTAAGGTAATAAAAAAAAAACAAAAACAAATCAATAACCTTGTAGTTGGGAATAAACATTTTATCTCTCTTTTTTTTAAGAATAATCTAAAATTATATCCTATATAAAGGTGTCAACGTGTCAGGTCCAACATATCTCAAAATTGAACCCTATTATATGAGACAACTGAAATCTCAAAATTGAACCCTATTATATGAGACAACCCTATTATATGAGGCAACTGAAATCTCAAAATTGAACCCTATTATATGAGACAGTTGCGGGTCTTTGATTAGTTCAAATGAGATTCACAGAGAATTATTAAATTAAAATCATAATAATTTTCATTAAATATGAATTATTCTAACAAAATAGAAAAATTCTAGATAATTCTCACTAGCTATTCAATCAAAATTTAGATAACTCTTTAATAAAGAATTATCATATATTGGTTAATATCTTAAAGTGGTTAAGAACAAGTAGAATTCTACCCTTCGACATGTAGCTAATCCCTAATTAAATTGTGAATTATCTATAATTCAATGATGACTCGTCTTCAAATCTATAAATAGGGGTAGTCCTCTCACATTCAAAGGACCAGATGATCAGAAAATGATCAGAAGAAGAGAAGAGATACTGAAGCTCTGATGCACTAACACTTGATTTGAAGTCCTGAAGACTTAAAGATTTGAAGACTTGCCCCAAAATACAGCATTCAAGCTTAAAGATTCAAGTTCAATTTTTGAATACGCTCAAAAGCCTAGAGATCCACATCAAAGTTGAAGCTTTTGGTCCACATCTTCTATAAGCCTACAAGCACGAAGATCAAGCCGAAGATTCAGAAAACCATCATACCTAAGGAAGAAAGATCAAGGAGAAAAACCTCTAAAATCTTGTTGATCTACTCCCTTGAAGATTTGAAGACTTTAAGTTTTAAAGTTGCATTCAAGCTTGAAGATAAAGTTCACAATCTTTGAATAAGCTGAAAGGCTCAGAGATCTAAACCAAAGTTTAAACTTTTGACCCACATCTTCTATCAGTCTACAAGCCTGAAGATTAAGCCGAAGACTTTTTTAAGTTCTTCATTCTCTGAATATGCTCAAAGGCCCAGAGATCTAAATCAAAGTTGAAGCCTTCAGTTCATATCTTCTACAAGTCTACAATTTCGAACATCAAGCCGAAGCCTGCGCATCAACCCAAGATTAAGTTATTGTAGCCCTTAGATTGAAGACACCCTGAAGTAAAGAATCAGAGAATTCTTTCTTTTCTATAAAGAAAATCCTTAGAGATTGTAATCTCTCATATTAAATCAATAAAATTGATTTTGCTATGCACATTTTGTTCGTTGATTTTTAGTTGACAAAATTTGTGTTTACAATTATCATGATAATGATCTCATTCAAAAACTTAGATTTATATAAGTTTAGATAAAATATTTACAAATAACACATATTGCACACCATCCATAT
>JAUPMG010191055.1:0-10192 GCA_031762675.1 Pachysandra terminalis
CGTCTGATAAAGGATTGCAGTTTTTCAGATCAGAGATCGGTATTCGTTTCTCAATACATTGGCTATGGCTAGAGGTTAGTAGATTCTTTTTTCTGCATATTATTATTTATACTGTTTAGTTCTTGCATAAATATTCAGTTCTAAGTTTCTAACATTAACTTGAATGTCCCAATTTCGTTGAGTTTGTTGTTGAATAACTGTGGGAAGAAGGTCCCATCTGGCTTCCTCTTGTTGTGGGTTAAGAGGATTTAAAAGAATTTAGACTTTGGAAAAAGGTTGTGCTCTATTCCTTGTACATATATTTAGCCAGAACAATGCTCAAGTGTACTAGATTTCATCATATATATATATAATTAATTAGACCTAAAATGCTATTATGAATCTTCACAGCCATGCTTGGTACGAGGCTTCCACTTGTTGTGATACTCTATCAGAAAAAAACATTATTATATTAACTTCAAAAATATCCCCAACAGAAAAATTAAGGATCCATAGCTTCTACTAGCTTGAAACACTGTGGAATCTAGATAATACAATTTTGATAGAAATCAAGGATTCCTCTTTAATAGGGACGGTCCCCTTCAAAGTTGTCAGGAGGGTTCGTAGCTACAAATAATGAAAAAGTTGCCATTTGGGCTTTTCACCCTTGCACACTCGAGATGAGCCGATTTGCGCCAAACCACCTGAGTGTAGTGCAGACACTCATCGCCTTGGCAGCGGTTAGATTTGTAGTTATGATATGGCTTTTCCGAGGCGAAAAACTTGACAGCATCACTGCCGGAAAAGGGTTCGCTGCCTTCGGCAATGTTCTCACCGTAGGGTCCAAATGAATGCTCCAGATTGCAATCAGCAACCCTCTTGTTTGCATAGTTCTGAGCGAATGCCGCTAAGGTTGTGTTCCATGTCATAGGACCGACTCCCATCTGTGAACGGAAGGCGTTGTGAACAATAAGGTAATCTTGTGGGGAATTTTGAGCTTGCGAGACATGAACCATGGCAGAACTTGTGAGACACACAAGAGACAGTTCCAGACTCGGCAAGCTCATTTTGTTTTATTACAGAAAAACAAAGTAAGGTTTTTTGTTTGTTGAGGAATAAAATGTCTGATTAGGTCATTTATATAGGCTAACTAACGGTTCAGATTTTGCTATATCCTATCGGAGTATGGAAGCTTTTACATCCTTCCGAGAGTTTCGCCAAAGAGATGACTAGTGACCCATCCTCTTCCTCTTTTAAGGTAATAGAAACTTTCAACGTCAACATTATTTAATATTTACTTGTTCATCCCAATGGATCGATCTGAAAACAAGGACTCTACGTCATAATGTTCATCCGAATGGATCGAGCTAATACATGAAAATTCAAATGTTTTACTTTTCAAAATTAAAAAATTATAAATTACAAGGATATTTCATAAATACAAAAACTAAAAGTTTTAAAATTTATATTAGATATGATTATATAATGAAAGTAAAACATTTGTATTGATAATGTAATATTTATATGTATGCAATATAAAAAGTAGTAATTAAATGTATTGCATAGGTCGGGCCGGACTAATCAAACATCAACTCGAGCCTGGTCTTAAAAATCAATCGGATCTTAAATTCCATCCCAACTTGGCATTACAAGCTAATTACCTTTGCCAAATCCTGCTCAAAAATAAGGCCGAGATGGTTGGACGGGGAGGGTCACCCAGTCCATTGCCACCCCTAGTATGGTCGTAGCCCTTCCTTGAAGGTCATCTAATAAAACCATTGTAGATATGAGAAATGGTATGGGCAAAATAACCTAATAATGGACTGACACGTGTCAAGCTTATGACTCACATGTAGTAAGGTTCCCACTGATACCGATGGTTAGAATTCTCGGTAATTTTCTAAGGAAGAACGCCAGTTGGTTCGAGGAATCGGTTCAAAGAATATACAGCCAAGACATAGATATAGGGAGAAGGTAGTGTGCTACCATGATGACCCTTTATCGCATAAATCACAGGATGATCAACACCACTACAACAAATATACAGTGAAGCTAATATCAACAGGTACTCCACGGCGGGATGCCGAGACCCCTTTACGGTAGGATGCCGATAAAGAGATGCGTCTCTGTCATACTCTAAGAGCCCTACCTATGCTGGGACATCCTCTTGGAACTATCATACTCTGAGAGCCCCACCTGTACTGAGACATCATCTTAGAATTATCATACTCTGAGAGCCCCACTTATGCTGGGACGTCCTCTTCGAACTATCAAACTCTGAGAGCCCCACCTATTCTGTGACATCCTCTTGGAATTATCATGCTATGAGAGCCCCACTTGCGTTGGGACATCCTCTCAAAATTGTTATTACTCGAGGGCGCCTACCTGCAATGGGACTTCCCCTTGAGTTGACAACCTTAGAGGTGCGCCTCACGTTCATCAATGAGATGCATCTCGATGAACACATCGATATGAATTTACACCTAAGGGGAACGACCTCCCTGGAGGCTGTAAGACATCGATACTCTATGGCAGCATGCCGGTATCTACCTCCGTCTAGAGCGATGCTCTAAGACGTAGAAGGTGATACTACCTCCGTCTAGAGGAGATGCTTTAAGACGTAGAAGGTGATAATTACATTATCTGGTGGAAAATAGAATGTGAAGGAAAGGAGGGTCGCGAGGCTCGCAAACACTTGACTGTATTTGGGGTTATAGGCCGTGTCATGGTTTTTTAGTGGCAAATCTCTAATTCATCTAAACGACTTGTGATTGGTCCACCTAAGAGACTGGAGTACATAATGCTTACTACCTCAGGTAAATGTTTTAACACCGTTAGAAACGGTGTAACAGAATTCTAACTGCCTATAAATAATGACTGACTTCCCACATTCGGGACGGATGGAGAAAAATGCATTAGACTCCTAAAAACAAAGCTCTGAAGTGTCCTCATGTAGTTCTTAGCCTTGGCTCACTATTTTCTTTAGCTTAGTTCGACCGGTGTTAGACGGTCTACCAGTTTGATTCTTTGGTTCTTTTAGAGACGGGATACGGTCCCTCGTTGATTTATGTTCTCGTCGGTCAGTAATACTACTCTTGGTGACTATTCACAAAACCACATACCCACTACAACAATACATAGAAAACCAGGGGGTTTGTCAACCCAAACACAATAGAAATTCTGCATGGCAAAATTCGTTAATCTGTCTGGTGATTGATTAGTCTCTCTATAAATGTGCGAGAAGGTGATATTTGAGATTCGCTTGATGAACGCTCTCACTTGGTGAATTAAGCCCAGTGTTCATGGTCATTTCTAGAAAGGGTGTCAGGTCATCAGAGTTGATGATATGGTCATATTTTCTTTGCCATATCAGCATCCCTATCATCACCTAATTGATATAAGTGGCTCTTGTTGGTTTTGATCATTTTGCCATATCAGCATCCCTATCATCGCCTAATTTGATGGAGCTGCAAGGGGAGATGTAGCAAAAGCTGGATATAGGGCAATATGCCTTGACGACCGGGGCTGATTTATTGGAGGGGTGGCTCTCTTCCTTGGGGATACTTCAATAATTGTAGCAGAAGCCACAACAACACTTGAAGGACTCAAAATAGCACAATGACTTGGATTGCAAAAAATACATATAGAAGGAGACTCAACGGTTATAATCACCATCATAAAAAATGCTGAGTCAATTGCTCTTTGGACTATCAATGGTATTGTCCATGAAGCTAGGGGAGTTATCAGCACCATGTATGAAGTTACTTATTCTCACACCTTATAGTTATAGGGAGGCCAACCAACGGACCTGGCAAATTATGCCAACGTACCACTTTTCTTGTATCTGGATCAAAATTTCTCCTACTTTCTGCTTACGGACCTCACCGTTAGTGCCACCCCTAGAGTTGTTGGCATTGGCTCACTTAACTTAAGGTTCCTAATAAAGAATTTGCTTTAAAAAAAAAACCATCAATTAGACTTTTTCATCCTCTCTCTCTCTCTCTCTCTCTCGCTCTCTCAGTTTATTCCAGTGTTTAAAAACTCAGATAGGGTTGATAACTGGAGAATTTACCAATCCGAGTAATTCGGTAACTCGGTTCAAGTTACCAGCTGGTCAGTACAATAATATTTAATATTTTTAAAATATAATAAAATTAAAAATATGAAAAGAAATCATAAAAAAGTGCAAAAAAGTCAAGCAAATTAAGATAAGATTTGAACAGAACTAAGAATCCCAAGTTACGTTTTCTTTTAAAAAATCTGTTTTTATATATAAAGATTAAGTATGGAATTAGAGATTAGTTAAAAAGATATTTTATCCAAAATCTAATTAATCGGTCGAATCAACAGAAAACTCGGACAAATTTTACGAGTTACTCGATTGAGTTTTCTGGTGAACAGCTGGTTAACTGCCCCTGATTTTTAAGGCAAGTTAACCAGCGAAACAGCTTATCCGAATAACTCGGCCGAGTTTCCCGAGTTACTCGCAAGTTTTAAAACAGACTTTATTGATTTATTGTCATTCAAAATCACTATATAGTATATAAGCAATACGACCTTTATTTAATTTCATGAAACTGAAGTACATGCACATACAATCAAGTTCTTATTAGTAGCTACAAAAGCAGAACACCCCTCTTCATTAAAGATGAAAATAGCTTATTCTCATCTGTAGCACTTAACAGCGATCCTATAACTTCATTAGATAAATAACACAAAGTGGGAAAGATAATTAAAAAGAGAGAGAAAAGAGAAAGAGAGATGCTTAAGCACACATGAAACCAGAGGAGACGTTCTTTCCACAAGTGTCTAGAACCATGTTGAGAATAACGGGGAGGTTGATACCCAAGACATTGGCTTTGATGGCATTGCAAAGACAGACAGCCGCCTCAAGGTCGGCCAACCCTTTGATGAGAGTGCAGCATGGTTTGTCTAGCGTGTTACCCACCGCAACACCGACTAACCCACCAAACAAATTGGCACAAAAAGTTAGTTTAACGGCATTTATAGGACATTTAGGTTGAGGGGATGGCAACTAGTAAGAGAAAAGAAGAGAAGGTTTAATGCTAGGAAGAGAGAAGGTAATGAGCTCTTGAAAGCCATTATGTCAATCAAACAAACAGGTTTTTAGTAATACAAATAGTAAGATCGAAGAAGGGGTTTTGAGTGATGGATAGCTTCGGCAGTCGGTGCAGTGGTGGATATTTATAAGGTTACAGTGACCTTCGATTTTTTAGGCAAAGTTTTTGGAGTTTCGTGTAGTTCAAGTGTAAAAGCTAAAAAGTATAGTTCAAGTGGGTGGAGAAATTGCCATCGGATCCGCACTCAGTTCGAGTGAGGATCAGATGCGAGTGGTTTTGGGGTGCGGGTGAGTGCGGGCGGCAGCACTCAGCTCGCACTACACTATGGCGCTATTTTAACTCATATAGAGCTTTTACTATAGTAAGGTATTATATGTTCTGTATCTGCCGTTACAAATTGCCACGCCTATTTGGTAAATGCCTACTTAGTTTTATCAGATTTTTTAGGCGTTCAGAATCTCATGCATATAAGCAAATGCTTAAATAATAAAATAATTAATTAACCCCATAACTTATTAAAAAGAAAATGCAGCTATCATGCACAAGGTGTTGATTTGAAATGAAATGAAGTGGTCAACAGTGTTAATAACCACTTAGTCTAAAAGTTTAAGTTGTTAGAGAACGGCACAACAATGTATGTCAAATGGTTCAACACCCTTCGGCACGGGAACAACACATCCTAGATCTGTTGTTCTTGTGCAGGCTAGCCCATTGCCCGTTCAGTCGTAAGTAACTTTTGGGCTGGCTGAGCCTATATATTTAGGACCTGGGCTCATTTTTAAGCCCATACTATATATTGGGTCAAGTATGAGCCGTTCTTAACCCAACTTGATAAAACCCAATCCTATCACATTTGTTCTATTAAATAAGAAATCCTTAATCTAATATAGCTATTCTTTTGTGCATTTTGCTATTTTTGTTTCTTTGTTCTTCTTTTCATTACCATGGCATATGCACCAATTATTAACTTCTTGTAAGCTTGCTTTCCTTTTCCTTATATGGTATAGACATGCAAACCTGGTAAAACATTGACATGGCCTTGGTTTATTATAAGTATATGTTCATGAATCTTGTGGTTTTAAATTATAGGAGCGGTCCTACTCCTACCCTAACCTTATATTATATAAATAATCATAGGGTTGGGCTTGGGTTTCAAAGATAGGGTTGTGAGTGGGCTTTGGATGGGCTATATAGGGCTTATTTTATCATGATAGGGTTGGGTTAGGTCAAGCAAGGTCCGGCCCAAGCCCAAGCCCGGACCATTGACACCCCTACACATCTATGGGAGAATATATATAGGGAATCGAGGCAAACATACACCCGCTCTGATACCGTATCAATAACCACTTATTCTAAAAACTTAAATTGTTAGAGAACGACACAAAAATGTATATCAAATGGTTCAACAAATACATCTTTTGAAGATGAAATAAATAAATAAATCGGATAAAGGGTACAAAATCCTTGCATTATCAATATGTATTTTTTTTTATTTATTCAAACTTTAATTAATTAAGAATGACGAACACCAACGACGTATTTAAATGGTATTATTAGTTTTAACTTTGAATTCTGGATCAAAATAAGGATAACAATTACAAACACAGAATTTATTTCAGTTTATCAAGCTGGATCCATAATTTCCAGTATGTCCTACTGAAATAAAATGCTATGAAACAAGAGAGATTTGAGCCGCCTTCTTATTAATGTGATAAAACCAACAGCCAACTTGCTCTGTTTCCACCCCTACAGACAGAGGTCATAGTTGTTAATAGAGGAAAAGGATGAAGAGATGGAGTCTTGGAGAAAGCCTGAACTGAAGCCTTCCAAGTCTCAAATGCAAGTATTTGAACAGTTCAATCCATGATATTTGATATTGTTACTTGGGATATATATGAAAATGTATTGAGTTATTGATGCCAACCCATGATCAACAAAGAATGACAGATCCTGGGTGTCATCATGGGTCTCGTTGTATTAGTTTTATCCCAAACAAACCAGATTCTCCATCTATAAATTTCTTATTCCATTTCCCAATTCTACAACCACAAAACTATTAATTCTCTCATACATACACAGATACACAAACAACCTGAAAGACCTTGCTTAATTAAGCCTTTTGGTGTCTTTAAGATGGCTTCAAAAGGTCTTGCTTCAACTGCCCTTCTCCTCTCCCTTAACCTTCTCTTTTTCACTTTGGTCAGTTCAACATATGTTCCTTGTCCACCACCACCACCAAAGACTCCTATATACCCCACCAGCTAATAAGCCTACTTGCCCAAGGGATACCCTTCAGCTAGGGGTATGTGCCTAAAGAATCTTAACAAAATAATTGATTCTCTCTATTCAACCGTAAAGAGAGAGGAAGCATTGTATTGATTTATATAGATCTTTACACAGTACATTTGTAAGGTAAGAGAATACAGTGATTTTCTATACTGTATGGTAAGTTTCTAAAAAACAGATAATATACATTAAGAGTTCTGCTAGGACTCTTTCAGATGAGATCTGTGAGATCTGATTTGCTCTGTTTTGCCAAGTATAGAAGCTGACTCTTGATCTTCTCCTTGATCTTCTCCCTGTGATTTCGGTTCTGACTTGTCCTCTGTTTTGCCAAGTATAGAAGCTGACTATTGATCTTCTCCCTGTGATTTCGGTTCTGACTTGTGTTGATCTTCAGCCTCTTTACTCCCCCTCAAGCTGAGGCAAGAGGGATGAATGCCCAGCTTGGAACGAAGATCAAAAAAAATATCCCGTGAAAGAGACTTAGTTAGAATTTCTGCAAGTTGGTCTCGAGATCGAACAAAGCGAGTAACAAGATAACCGAGTGCCACTTTCTCACGAACGTAATGATAGTCCAATTCAATGTGTTTTGTTCGGGCATGAAACATGGGATTAATGGTCATGTATAGGGCACTCACATTGTCACAGAAAAGAGTAGATGGCTGATGGAGAGGAACCCCGATATCCCGGAGTAAGAAGGAGAGCCCTGTGAGTTCAGCTGTGGCTGCTGCCATTGCTCGGTATTCAGCCTCGACACTGGATCGTGCAACTGTGGGCTGCTTTTTAGCAGACCATGATATTATTGTAGAACCAAAGAAGACAAAAAATCCTGTAGTTGAGCGTCGAGTGATTGAGCAACCTGCCCAATCCGTATCAGAGAAAGCATACAGGTCAAAGACATTATGTCGATAATTATGTAGTCCTTGGCCCACGGTGCCATTGACATAGCGTAGGATACGCTTCATGAGTTGCATATGAATAACGGTAGGGGCATGCGTGTGTTGACTGATGAGGTTTACTGCATAAGACAGATCTGGTCGGGTGATGGTGAGATATTGTAGTGCTCCTACCAAGCTCCGATAGAGCTTGGGATCAGAAAATGAAGGAGATTGTTGAGCTAGATCAAACTTAGTAGCAAGGGGAGTTGAGATAGCTTTGCAACCTCCCATGTTGGCTCGAGTAAGAATATCACGAGCATATTTTCCTTGAGATAGATGTAAACCCATAGGTGTGTGCTGAACTTCAATTCCTAAGAAGAAGTGTAGGCTTCCAAGGTCCTTCATTGCAAACTCTTTTCCAATGCATTTGATAAAGGAGTCTAAAGATGAGGAATTACTGCCAGTAAGGATAATATCATCCACATAAAGAAGCAGGATAATCACCTCTTGAGAGTTATGTAATATGAATAAGGAGGGATCATGTGTGCTGCAAAGAAAGCCAAACTGAAGGAGATATTGACTAAAGCGATCAAACCAAGCCCGGGGGGCTTGTTTGAGACCATATAGAGCACGACGAAGCTTGCACACATGATGTGGCTTGGTGTGATCAACGAGACCAGGTGGTTGCTCCATAAATACTAGCTCTTTTAAGAATCCATGAAGGAACGCATTCTTCACATCCAACTGTTTTATGGACCATTGTTTAGTGAGAGCAATGGTGAGAATGAGACGTATAGTCTGTGGTTTTACCATTGGACTAAAAGTCTCATCAAAGTCAATACCAGAGACTTGATCAAAACTTTGGCAACTAGTCGCGCCTTTAGTCACTCTAAGCTTCCATCAGATCTTAGTTTGGTTTTAAAAACCCAACGACAACCTACGACATTCATCTCAGGCTGTCTTGGTACTAGCTCCCAAGTGGAGTTATCGTGTAATGCTTTTATTTCTTCTTGCATAGCCAAGAACCAACCAGGGTGATGGAGCGCACCCTTGATTGTTGTGGGCTCTAGTGGAATTGAGGATGATGATAAGGAATGAAAAAGACCAACACAAGATTTTGCTCTAGTCTTCATGCAATGGGTATTGACTCCCAAATAGCGACTAGGATCCTTTGGGATGCTGTGAGATTTGGTCAGTTGTGCATGTGACAATTCAGTAGATGATGATGAAGGTTGGGTGGTAGATGGCTGCATTGGCGAATTCATGATAAGTGCATGATAAATGACAGTTCTGCTTTCATTAGGTGAGCTAGATAATTGAGGTAGTGGCCTCACTGTATCATACTCCATGAGGGAAGGCGAAGTCTCACGAGAGTCACAAGTAGATTCAGGTGTTGGCATCGATTGTGTAACTTCCATATTTGAAGCAGTATGATTAGGTGAAGATAATGGTCCTTGTAGGAGTAGTGCTGAACGTGATTGGGTTATTGTCTTGTGTATCATCATCTTGTCCAAGTAAAGGGAAACTTGAGTCAGATCTGGAGGATTGTTGATTGTATGATCTTTTTCATTTCCCCACTCAGAAAATGCGGTAAGAGTCATATCTTCTCTCTGTGAGACATCACCATTAGAATTAACAGAAGCGTTAGAGAAGGGAATAGAATGTTCATCAAATATAACATGTCTAAAAGTGTAAACTCTTCTTATCTCAGGAAAGAGACACCTGTACCCTTTGTGAAGAATACTATACCCAATGAATATACATGGAAGTGATTTTGGAGAGAATTTATTCTTCCCATAATCACGTAAATATGGGTGGCATCGACAACCAAACACACGAAGTGAAGTTTAATCTGGATATCTGTCAAATAAGAGCTTAAAGGGTGACTCCATGTCCATTTTTTTGGATGGTAAGCGATTGATGAGAAATATAGCTGTGCGAAAGGCTTCGACCCAATATTTCTTAGGTAGA
>JAUPMG010191076.1:0-10192 GCA_031762675.1 Pachysandra terminalis
AGTTATTAGATCCTTTGGGGTGCTTGTCACCTAATGACCTGAACCAACTGGGACGGGATCATTGATTGAAAGCTTGCAAAAGGGTTCCTTAGGCAGCTAAATGAGAGTTATATATTGCACATGTCACGCGTATTGCATAAAAAAGAGAGAATAATTAAAATTAATAATGAGAGCATGAGTAGTTTATTTTGAGAACTTATTTAATCTTTGCATATCTAGTTTGACATAACTATTTAGCATTTATTTCATGGTTTTTGTTTTCACTTTCATTTGCATGTATTAAATTGCTTGAGTATGGGTATTTGAATAGGATATGGTTAAATTTTAACTTTGGATTTGTTGTGGAGTCTAAGGATCAATTCTTAGGGATTTAGATTCAATTCATTGAGTTAATTTATGATTTCCTATTTGCTGATGTAATCATCTGAGTTTTGAAATTTTCTGATGGCAATGATGATGGATGAGTTTTAATGAAGACATTAGTTTAGTTCTTCCTTTGCTCGAGGACTAGCAAAGTGTAGGTTTGGGGGTGTGATAAGTGTCTAGCAATTACACTTTTGGACCTACTACTAGTTAGTCTTAGAAATATGATAATGTGAATAAATTAATGCATGTTTGCTCTTTTGCAAGTCTAACAAAGATAAGGAGAAAGTGGGCTTAAACCAGGCCACTAAAGTTTCAAGTGGATCAAGCATCAAGGCTCGTGAGAGGAGGTGATCAAAGCCCAATTCCAAGCCCAATTCCACCTTGAAGTCCAAGTGCTGCCCAGAAGAAAGCCCAGACTAACACAGTCGATCGATTGCACTAGGATCGATCGTACTGCGATCGAGCGCACATTTGGGATCGAGCACAGATGCGGTGCGATCGAGGGCACACGCACAGTAGCAGTTGCGTTTTTTATAAGGAGTCTTAGTCCGTTTGTGATTTGTTTTCTATTCTTTTTGGATAATTATTAGATTAGGAAAACCTGTAATATAAGAGTATGTGTGGTCGTTTAGATGATTATGAACCGATTGGAGTTTGATTTGAATAAGGATTCGTGAGAATTTTCTGTTCTTCATGTTCTTCATTATTTTTCATGTTTTGTGCATGTCGGGGCGTATGCTGTGCGTGGGGATGATCTTTTACAATCTCGTTGAAGATCAGATGTCCATGAGTGGCTATACTCCCTTGTGGAGTATTGATGTAAATTCTAATCCTTTCTTTATGGTTTAATTTCATGGATTTTTAGGTTCTTTAATTCACTATTTGTTGATTGCATAATTAAGAGGATTCAATGGAATCAGTTTTTAATGTTTAATAATCAAGCCTAATAGAACAATCGACTGTTAGTTTTGTTAGGATTAAACCCAAAGTGTTCCTATGTTTTGTGATTATAGGAATACTAATTATGCAATAGTACCTAATGACATGATGAGTATGATAGGATTTCATAGGCCATGCCTAGGGAAGACGGGTTGTACTACAAGTAGATTAGTTAGTGTCGGTAGATAGGTCGTGCCAACCGAAGATGGGTTATAGTTATTCCATATGATAATGTAATTTATACATAAGAATTTGATAGCTTATGCCTAGAGAAATCGAAAGATAAGCTATGCTTATTCTTAACATAATACCCTTTTGGGATGTTGTGTGTGCTTGTAGGCACACAAATCTATTTTCAGACAGTGAATTAATGCCTAGGGATTTATGAGATTGCCATAATGAAAGGGTTAGAGGGATCATCAATACTCTGATGTTTTCTTTATTGATTTAATCTACTTAACTTAGTTTAGATTAATGTACTTAAATTTTAGAAATAGATTATGAAAATTCCTTTTCTTTTTCTAATTAATTTTCTTAGATTTAATCTAATAATTTAACCAACTAAACCCATTCAGTCCTTGAGGTTCGACACCCTCAAGATAGGTCTATCCTATGAGGATTCGTACTATTGCGAGTGGTTATAAATTCACACATCAAATGACAAGGAGATAAAGAGTGTTTTCCTTCAGTTTGGAGATGAAGGTTATGGATGAGGCAGATTACGTACTTGGTGTTAAGATTCATAGGAATCGTGTTAAGAGGCTTTTTTGTTTGTCCCAAAAAACTTATGTAAGGAAGGTGCTTAAGTCTTTCGTAATGCACGATGCTAAACCCATTGACACTCTTGTCGAGAAGGGTGGTTCATTTCATCTTGGCCGTTTTGACAGAGGAAGAGAAGGAACATATGTCTCGTGTTCCCTATGTTAGTGCAATAGGTAGTTTGATGTACAATATGATGTCTACACAGCCTAATATTAGTTTCGCGGTTGGTATAGTCAACCATCGCCAGAGTAACCCTGGGTAGACTCATTAGAAGGTAGTGAAATGTATTCTTAGATACCTACGTGGGATAAAAAATTACATGTTTTGCTTCTAGAGAGCAGATTTGCAGCTATAAGGCTACAATGATGCCGACTAGGTAGGTGATCTAGACGGTCAAGAGTCGACATCAAGATAAACTTTCTTGCTTGGTGGTAGGGCCATCTCTTGGAGTACCAAGAAGCAAGTCTGCGACGCGTTGTCTACCATAGAGTCAGAGAACATATCTTGTTGTGCAGCCATCCAGGAAACCGTTTGGTTGAGGTGATTCTTACAAGATCTTGGAGCCTTCATAGCAAGCATATGGCCGATCACCATCTATTGTCAAAGCATGATAGCGTTGGCTTACGTCAAAGGCCCCAAAAACCATGGTAGGATGAAGCACATCGACATTCTCTGTCATTACATCAGAGATAGAGTTTCATATGGAGACGTGTCCTTTATACATAACCCTACTCAATAGATGACAGCTGATCTCAAACCTATAGCTAGACAAGCTTTTAAGGTTCATATTAATGAGATGGGATTACATAGGTTGTAATTTGTATTAGGTGGTATACTTTTTATTTACATTTGATATGTGGAAATTAATAGAGTTTATTTTTTGATGAGGCATGAGATTGTGTATTGTATGCACACTTTACCCACACATTACTTCCATATTATAAGGATATGGATACAATGTCACCAAATTAGTGGTTGGATTCTCACACAGTGATCAGCCTTGGCGTATGCATTGCGAGCAAGATGAGACATGAAGAGGACTTGTGCCATCGGGAGCATTTAGAGGACTCTGTGAGTTATATTTCGCCCTAGTAGAGTAAGAATGAGATTCCTTAGAGAGTCGAATTTTACCTGATAAAGCAGAATGTGAAACTTTAATTAAGGCACTTGAGAGTTGTGACTTGGATTAATGAGCTCAGGCTAGGTGCATGGATTGCCGCTAGACTAAGATCCATATGATATTGGAGGTTAAACTCTTGTCTGGACCCAGAGATCCAACGTAGCATGTGTTACATACCATATGTGCTAGTAGCGACATTACCTTTGAGAGCAAGTGAATGAATCCCTATTTCCTTGTTATGTTAGCTTAGGATGATCCTTATGAGGATCAACTTATACCCTTATTTACATTTGATCATGTTGTGAAGTCTGACCTGATGATCGCTACTCTAGCATACCTTCCTGTGATCATGGATCATACTGTCTAAAGGGCGTTCGACTGGGAAAACAGTTAGGTCGAAGCTAAATGGCATGAGGCTTAGGAAGGACCTTTTGGCATTCCATTAAAGTGATACGATTCATAGGGAGATGTGCTCATGAATTAAAATTATCATCTTTGATGTTTCACATTTTTACTTATATGTATCTGATTTATATATGTAAATATTATTAATTATTTTAAATGATCTGGTTGAGTATGGAGCTTAAGCTCATGGTGGGTTATAAATACTCAATTCGATATGGCCAAATGGGTCTGGGACATAGGCGAGACTTTTGAGAGTGTATCCCCATGTTAGTTTTGTGGAACTTAATATGGAGTCGCTCGCCTATTACTTTGTGGTCATCGGTCACACACTCAACGACCTGTATGATTAGCATCCATAATAGGAATTTCTGATGTATATGAGAGAGAAGCACACTTGCAGTGTCTACTATGGATGAGTGGGAGATGTTGGATATTTATGTGGGTCGATCTGGTTGGCCCAGTTAAGTTGGGCTGACCCGGATCCCCAATTGCACGGGATGTCCATACTAGGCTAGATTCCTAGTACATTAGACTCCCTTCTATTAGTTAGGAGGTTGAGCAGGACAAGGAGTGGAGTAAATTCTTCTATATTAAGAAGATTCCTCCTAGTCCATTGCATGCATCATACGTTGAATCCTAAACCTTATAGAATCCCTCCCTCCCTCCCCCTCTCTCTCTCTCTCTCTCTTTCTCTCTCTCTCTCTCTTCATCTCTTCTTCCTCCATTGAGACCTGGTTTGCTATTGATTTTCATACTTGATATCTGGTCATTTGACTATGGATACTACTGTGTGTGGTTCTAGTAATCACGCATAGCGACGTGGGACGATATCTGGTTTGATGGAGATTTTCCGCTGTAGATCTAGTGTCGTGTGCATCGAGGTATGTGATCTAGTTCGTTTACAACCTTTAGGTTCAATTAAAACAATTAGGAGGTTTAATAAAGTAATCCTACTGAAATCTATACTAAAATAGCCCATGAATAAAATACGAGGGTTTCAACCCAACTGATAATCCATAAAAGTCTATACCAAACATAAACTAGTCTATACACTCTCTATTGTGATAAAGACTACACTAAAGTCCGTTGCCATGACATCTCGTCATCTCATTGCCAGATCACGTGGCTGAACTGAAAATATAATCCTAATGAAGGGTTAGCTACATAGCCAGTGGATAGGTAATAAAAACTAGCCCTCCATAAAATAGTGCGATCAACACAATCATGTTATCAAAACACATGCTATCCAAATCACCAATATCATAGCCATAGATATATCACATTTGCTATATCATCCATAACATATCAAACATAGAACATATCATGACACACGTAAGCAGGTCATATCGCACCTCTATAACAATTTCAAAACAATTATAAAGTCTATACATCATGGGTGTAACATTGTAACGAATGTCGTACATATCAAACATCCATCAGTACCATATCAACCATGCTACTATGCATTCATGCCAGATTGTCCATAACAGTACAATCATTACTGTTCTCACTAACTGTACTAACACAATCCATCTCTAATGATATGCTCATGCAAAACATCATACAAAGGTGAACAGGTACAATCAAAGACATTAGAAGTGACATTATCAGGTATACTGATATTAAATCTCCGTTCGAACTTACGGACCCCCTCTGTGCAGAAATGATCCAACTTTTGGCAAGAATCAAACACCTCTAGCATCCTAGTTTACACCGGTGGGATGAGACTCACCAATCTACGTGTGCAACGCTTTTCTAGGGACTTTCAACCCATGGGTCACAAGCGCCCAACCTCTTTATTCCTTTAGGGACTCAAGCCCACGAATCCCACTCAAGGTAAACCCAAACATATATTTTTGATAATACACATGAAGTTTCCTAAACCTCATTTCAATTCATTGCACTTCATGGTTAACAAATAGCCCAAATGTAGCCGATCATTCATTATGTGATGAATGCTCACTACAAAGGTTACTTATGCTTAAACAAACATAGTTATTGAATCACTACTCAAATCTCTATTATCATGTCTATTAAACCATGAAAACCCTATTATCTATGGCTAATATCAAATGGTATGACATATCTGATGTCCGTACTCATGTCTTTCACACTTCTAATCCTAGGTTGGCAGTCCACACATGCATGAAAATATAATCTAACAATTTATATCTCATGTCAGACATATTCATAATCACATGATGCATCGTACTTACCTTACATGCATTGAGTTCACACGTCACACGTATCATGTATTACATCATATCATACTACTCATGCTATTCATATAATCATAACCGCTTTCATTCCACTCACACATCCCACATCCCACAACATACAAATTCTTATTGTACATCACATTACATAAGACAATAATGAATCATACTCAAATAAGATTTAAACATGCATTCAATCATAATATACAATACAGACATTCAGGTGTACACGTGCACCCATATACACATGTAAAACCCACAAGTACAAAGCACAAACCAAACCAAAACAATATGTGCACTTCAATTGATCGAAGGTTATCGTTCTGTTAACTGAATAGGTGCTTCAATTGATTGAAGCCTTGCTTCGATCGACTAAGTGCAACTACAAAAAAACATACCTTTGGGCTGTGGTCTTCAGTTGATCAAAGATTCCCTTTGGTCGCCGAGACCTCAAAACAACCATAAAACAAGCCCCTATTTTTGTGCCCAAAGAGGCCATTGCTTAACCCTTTGGTTAACTAAACCTCACCTTCGGTTGATCGAAGATCCCTTCGGTTCGACTGAACTATGCAATTCAAAAAACACACTTTCTATTTTTGTGACTGAAGCCTATTCGGTTGGTGTTCAGTTGACTTAAGTGCACCAGTAATTGACAAAATTGTTTTGTTCAGTCGACCAAACTGTGCAGATACACAGAAATTTTGGTTTTTGAACTTGGTTTCCAAGGGGTTCTTGGTTGACCCAAAAGCCTCTGCTTGTCCACATAAAGTCACATAATCCCATTCCAACTTTTCAGACAATTCAAATCAACCAAACAACCATCCTAAATCCAATCTAGTGATTAACTAGAAATTCGTTTAAGAATCCATATGCTTATTGAGAATTGGAAAATCCATTTAAAATCCTTTTTTACGCTTTAAAATGATCTTAATCACTACACTAATAGCACACAACACTTCCATTTCAAAATCATGTGTTCCCATTGCCACAGAACACATCAAAACCCTAAAACCGTCATTTGTTTGTGAAAACCATTAAATAAGAAACTAGATATTCAAAGGGAAGAGGAACTAGAGGTTAGGAAGAACATACCCCGGTTCAATGCCAACACAAAAATCCACATGAAAATTGAAGGAAGAAGTGAAGAGAACACCTCGAATCCAAGCCTCCAAAGCTCAAGAACACAAGAAGAACACTTCTAATTTCGATCTACAATCTTCATACCCAAACACAAATTCTGAACCAAGAGTAAAGAGAAAGTGAGGCTAGCCCTCACCTCTCTATTTGTAGGGAACTTAGTAGTTATCCAATTCACCCGACCGGTCCAACCACAGTTCAGCCATAAACCACTCCCAAACCACAAAACCTAGAAATCACTTGTAGCACTAAAAAGGAGATTGTTCATGCCTGCCCACACCAGCATACACGCATCCACACACAAACATGCAAATAAAACCAGATCAAGCCATTCAAATTGAAAACAAACAAGGTAGATCATCATAAATTTCAATGACAAACATATTTAAATCATAAATAGCAAATAATATGTGCTACATGTATAGTCTGAGTCTGTACCACATGTACATAAGTGATTAGGTCACTACAATTCACCCTCCTTATGAGAGTTTCATCGCCAAAATTTAATTCACATAGGAAGTAAACTAAGACGGGTACTTTAGTCTGATCTCATCCTCACACTCCCAAGAAGCCTCGTTCATCTCATGATGACCCCACTATACAATCACCAAAGGAATGGTCTTAGAACGTATGAATTGTTCCTTTCGGTCTAGAGTACAAACATGCATCTCCATATAGGTAGCGTTCTCCTTAAATGCATTGACTACCAGTCAATCACATAAGAAGGATCAGGCTCATACTTTCGCAGCAAAGAAATATGGAACACGTTATGCACTGCAGCAAGCTGAGGTGGAAAAGATAGGCTGTAAGCAATTGCCCCACTCTAGCCAGTATCAAAAATAACCCCACAAACCTTGGATCCAACTTCCCCTTCTTGATGAATCTCATAATGCCACACATCAGAGAAACCTTCAAGTAGACATTGTACCCGACAAAAAACTCTAGCTTTCTCCTATGCTTATTCATGTAGTTCATGTGATGAGTCTAGGCTACCTTCAATCTCTCCCTGATCACTTCACCTTCTCGGTTATTTCCTAAACAACTTCAGGATCCGAAAAAGAAGACTCCCCAGTCTCATCCCAAAACATCGATGATCTATAAGGTCCTCCGTACATGGCCTCAAATTTTGCCATGCTAATGCTTGACTGAAAAACATTGTTTGAGGCAAACTCTACAAGCAGCAAGTGCTCCTTCCAAATGCCCCTGAAATCTAACACATAGGCTTGCAACATATCCTTAAGGATCTATTTCTTTCATTATGTCTGATCGTTGGCTTGTAAATGAAAGGCCATGCTAAAGTCAAGGTGAGTCCCAAGTGCTTTGTGAAAACTCTTCGAGATTCAAGAAGTGAATCTAGAGTCCCTATCTAGCATAATAGTAATTAGAACACCATGAAATTGGACTATCTCATTGATGTATAATTTGTTTAACTCATCTATAGAAGCTGAAATCAGAATGACCAAGAACTGAGCCGCCTTTATCAATCGGTTGACAATCACCAAGATGTTATTGTGACCAAATCGATTCTTAGGTAAAACCATAACAAAGTCCATGGAACTGTTCTCCCATTTCTACTCGGCTACTGGCAAAGGATGCTACATACCCGTAGGTCTCTGATGCTCTGCCTTTTCCTACTGAGTAACATCATTCTTCATGCCTCTCCACCAAAAATGCCTATGCAAATTTTGATACATCTTTATCCTACCAGGATGAATGGTATAACTCGTCTTATGTGTTTCATCGAGAAGTTCTGTCTTCAGCTCATCCCAACTCGGTATATGTAGTGACCTGAACCTAGAAATTAATATAAATAATTATAAGTATTTAAATGAATAAAATAATTAATGATGGAATTTGGATTTTATTTGATTGTATATTGCCTCTAATCAATATGAAAAATTGAAATTAATGGACTTAAGAATGATCATAACTAGTAAGTTAATTTGATATGTGAATATAAATGGTCTTTAGTGTGAATATGAGCTGATTATGTTGATTGTATGCTTATTGTAATAAAAGTATAGAGCTGGGGATAATTTGTAACTAAGTGAAGTATGGGGGTTTGGATGTAATTAAGTGTTATTAGTTATGGGATTTTGGACTGGATTGAGTGGGCCTGAGACACTTTGGACAGGAAATTAAGGGCAAAAGAAATGGGGTTGGGTTGGGTCATTAGATTAAATAACGAATGGAAGTGACTTAGAGCAGTTGTCTTAATGGTTGAATGATTTGATACCAACCCCAAACCGAGAAATTTCAAAACTGAAATGGTGTTTCTTCTATTTCGACTATCACAACACGCATGGAAAAAGCAGAACTTGCATCCCCCGAGGTTAACCACTTTTGACAAGAACGTTGTGCCCATCAACGCTCCTCCAACTTGAAGGTGTAAGGGAAAATTAGGAAAAAGGGTAGCTTTTTAAGGGTAATTATAAAAACACCTTTTGAATATTTTTCATTGACTAAAAGTCTCTTTACCAAGAAGTAATTGCCGTGAAGGCACTTTGCACTATAGTAAAGTGCCTTCACTTGAAAATACCCCTCCCTTATGTTTTCTATATTTTTTTTTATTAAAAACGTTGAAAGTGATTTTACTATTCTACCCTCTTCTAATACAAACAAACAAAGTGAATAGGGAGAAATCTCTATTCGTGAAACCAAACCCTGTTTTCCGGTTTGAAGAAAGGCAAACGAGACTAGGGCATTTCTTCTGGTGCATCTCCGTCAACAATCGTCCAGTTATTCTGGTGCATCTCCGTCAATCATACCCCCAAAGGATTTTCTTCACTCCTATTTGGCCTCAAATCCGTTTCATCTCCAGCCATCAAGTTCCGCTTGTTGCTTGTCTTCCTCATTCTTGAATCTTTCTGATTCCAGTTAATATGATAGAGATTCATATCTTAGACTTTGATTATACTCTCTACTATCCAAACTAGTTGGCATCACATCTTCCATTCCCTCACTATCTATTTTAACAGACTTCTCTTTGAAAATCTTCAGATTGATTTGTTAAACAGAATACTAGGGAAAGCATTTCTAAATTAGAATGTACTTGGTGTTCTTGACTCCATGTACATTCTTCTCTGCACATG
Organism: Pachysandra terminalis; assembly: GCA_031762675.1. Lineage (NCBI taxonomy): Eukaryota > Viridiplantae > Streptophyta > Magnoliopsida > Buxales > Buxaceae > Pachysandra > Pachysandra terminalis. The sequence continues at coordinate 10,038 of JAUPMG010191076.1, forward strand.
ATTAAAATTCAAAGCAAAATAACATGGGAATTATTAATGGAGAGCAATCAAATAGTAATGGTACATGTGTATATTGTGTATGATAAGTGCCTAGCACTTACCATTTTAACCTAGTTATTCATGTTTATTAGTCTTTCTTGCCAAGCTTAATTGAG
>JAUPMG010191106.1:0-10191 GCA_031762675.1 Pachysandra terminalis
ATTCAAGCCTTGGTAAATTTATTTGTTATATGATTGCTTATCGCGTTAGGTTCTATTGATAAAATTCATGTTATATTAATTGTTATTTCAAATATTGGCACATTACATTTCTATAAATGACATATATGGAATTTATTTATCATAGCCTTTTTTTTTAAATGTCGCCTAGGCAAGCGCCCAATTGCTTATGTGAGCGCCTAGGCGATGGTCAGGTCTATCGCCTGGGCTCGCGTAGGCGTTTTGATAACCTTGATTGTTACCAATATTTTTTTAACTCCGGCTTTATGAGAAGGAAGCATGGATTCTCCTGACAATATTTGTAATAGGTTGCATATTCATAAAATTTACATTATCATCAGTGAACGGAAGTGAACAACTTGCAACACTGATGCTATACTGTTCTCTATATTTCTTACCTCCAGCTTTATGAAAGGAATCATAGAATCTGTTGGAAGTCTATGGTTCTCAACAAATAAAATCTTCTGACAATATATGGCTAATACTCTCTAAATTTTCATAATTCACAATATCATTTGGTGAATCCAGATGGCATATTGTTAGGCCATTAAGAAATTAACAAACAATATAATAATACCATATAAGCATAAAACTATTACCTGATTGAAGAACACCATTGATTAATCTGTTAGGTCCTTGTACACCACCAAGACTTCCAGATCCACTATTTGTAGCTAAATTTAGGCGAGATGCAAGACCAGGGACAGACAATGCTCCTCCAGAGCTTATGTTCCTTCCCAAGTCACCCCCACCAACAATGTTTCCCATTGAGCCTGACAGCCGAGGACCTGAATTTCCCAAAATTGGAGATACTCCCAATCCTGAAACAACACTCCGGTTACCAATTGCAAGAGTCTGGGGAAATCTGAGGAATAAAACCACCACTTCCATTCATGTTATTACTAAATACAGGGTTTCCAAAAACACTTATACCTCCTCTATTTGTGCTCCCTGAATGTCCATGTGAGCTGCCATGAGATATCTGCATTTCAGAAGAAAAATGTGTATAAAGCCATGGTTCAGAACTGGAACACACATAACCTATAGAACCTTATTACAGTGCAACACTTAGAATAGATAACAAGTAACACAGCATGCACAACTCCAACAAAAGTACCTGAGGAAGAGCAACAGGAAGATTATTTGATGCAAATCTTCCACTAGAAAGGCTTCCAGTAGGTTGTTGAACACCACCAGAAGGCATACCACTTATTGTTGAGTTTCTCGATGCAAGAGTGCCAGGCATGTTGGGAACATTGAAGCTCCCATGGATGTTATGCAACCCTTGAATGTTTCCTATTAAGAAGAAATTTGGAATTATGTAAAAATACAAACATTAATAAAAAGATATCAACTTGAAAGAACCTTCTAACCAGTGTGATGAAAAACAGGGGACGCTGCAGCAGACTGAGCAGAAAAAGATGTTGCAAATGATAGCCTTGTCGTATCTGGAAGATTTGAACCTGATCTGCTAAGAGCAGACTGCATCAAGAAGTGCTATCAATTTGACACAAACAAACAATTCATACCACGAAGATCTGTATGACTCAAAATCCTAGCCACTAAGGAAACAAAAAAAGTTACACCGTGAGATAAAATAACCATCACAGAGACATATGTTACATAGACTCTGTTTAAGCAAGAACCGATGGAGTATGGGTACAGTTCAGACACAACACCTAATTTAATAAGTGAAAATGAATGGAAATTGTATCTATGTATTGGTTTTTGCCATATTATGATAATACCTAACTTAAGTATCAAGTTTTAAGTGTGTAAAAACTGTTATTGTGCATAGGTCATACTTAGCCAAATACATAGTACATGGGCTGAGTTCCTGTGTCCTGAGATATGGGAATTAGACTAGTCTAACACCTCGACCCGACACCCACACCCCGAGTCCACGGATCACAGACAAAGAAAATATTCGAACCAAGTATTTTAGATACCGAAGTAAATGCAGCACTAATGTACAACAGTAAGCTAATTTATTTCCACGACATGCAGATGGGAACTAATAGCACAAGTAACTGTTTGAACATCAGAAGATAGTAACTATGCAGCTTAGACTGTAGGGGCATCAATGGGTACCCGATACCCGATAATAGAACCGACCCCATTTAAGAGAGTTCGGTTTTGGGTTTATGGACCCGGTGCATAATTGGGATCAGTTCTGATTCTATAAATGTTGGCCCCGATAACAATTGGGTCTGGTCGGGTATACCCTTTATACCCTTACAAATAAAATAGCATAATAATTATAAAAAAAAATCAGTTCATAAATTAATCTAATTAATGAAATACTTATGTTACCAACAATCAATAATATAATATTTATTATCTTATCTAAACAAAATACTTGAATTTTTGGTTTACTAATTTTTTTATTTTTTATGTCAATTTCTCTTTTGAGATTCATTTATGTCGTAGATGATGTATGATATATTGGACACAATTATTTATCTAAATTTAATAGATATAGGTTTTTTTTATGAGAATGTTTTGTATGAATATGTAAGAAACCATCTATACTTTTTTTTTTATAACTGGGGTGTCCGGGCCAGCTTGCACGCACCACGACTAATCTCAAGGGTCCTGAAGTTAACGACGAGGTAAACCTCCAGTGGCCCCAAGTGAAACAGCCCCCCGTAGAATCAAACCCCAGACCTAAACCCTCTATACTTACCAACCTACAAATATATCATGTAGTAAATCAGATACCCGACTGGTACCCGTCAAAAAGGGCATTAGCAGGGACCAATAGTGACATCCCCGGAACTGGAACTGATAAGACCCGGAACTGTTCCAAACAATGGGGTTTGGTTCTGGGACTAGTTGGACCCATCTCGCCCCGTTGACATCCCCTTGAGGAATGGATCAAAAAAAAATGTGCAGCTTGGAGAAATAATAGTATCAACTGTCAGACATGGACAGAAGGTGCCCACTTGATTCCAACAAAGCCAATAAATCAACTCATGAGGGAAAAAAAAACTAATTATATGTCAAGAATGCACTCTAACATATCATGGTCTCGTTTGCATACTGCACCTGGAATGCATTTGAAGGTGTAGTTGGAAAACAACCAACAATGTCTAGTTTTCTCACCAATAGACAACAGGACACATTTGGAGGGTAAACAATTTCTTACTATGATAAGCTACTAACATTTACGATGCAACTTTATCACATTACAAAATCAAAACTAAACGGCTTCTTTATAGCTCAACCACCAGACAGCTAATATTCGAATATCATAGCGTTTGAAGGGAAAACATATAGAAGGGACATTACATTAAGTAAGCCAGACATTTCAGAGAGATCACAAAGACATGCAGAAAATCATCCCTCTCCAAGAAACAGCACTTCCAGAATGGTTCCAATTTGCGAAGCCAATTTCACAACAAAGCCAACCTTTAATCTGAAAAAAGACACCATGGTAATAAGAGATCACTCAAACTTCAAAACAGGAAAAGCTTTTTAACCATATTATCGTGGTATAGCTAGATTTATGGAAATTTATTACATCCTGATCAAGAATATCGCCACTTGGGTAGAAAGAAAGCACCAATATCAATGATGAATATTTTGTCCCACCAATCAACCTTTAGTCTAAGCCATTTCTGTAATGACTCAAATCTAGAAAATAATTGATAATTAAGTATTTAATTAAGTTAAGTTGAATTATGTGTGGTTCACATTTAATCTTAATAGTTTTATCCTTAATTGTGTGATTAATGGCCTTTAGGGGAAAAACTGTAAATAAACAGGTTGGGAATATTTAATTATGGATTAAAACTAATTAATAAAAATATAATTATAGATTTAAATAAGTTGTCTTGGATAAATTTAAAGTGAAAAATGCATGTTTAGTCCTTCTTTGTAATAAATAGTGCAGATTTGGGGTTTTGTGTAATTTCTGTTAGCATGGGGTGTGTATGTTATTTTAGAACTTGTTGTGGACCTTGAGTGGACCCAAGTGAACCCAAAACCTAGTAGTTTAGTAGGAGTGCACCTTGGTCTTCAATCCTTATCCTATTAGATTATGGTTATGATTTAGGATTTTCTTTATAAACATCATTAAGAGAGAGTTAGGACACGAAATTTTGAGAGGTTAGAGAGGTTTTGAAGGTGCTATTCCTTTGTGAGAAGATCTTAGAATTAGAAGAAGAGAAGGGTTACTGCTATCCAGATTTCAAGTAACTATATAAAACATGTGTTTTCGTTATTTCAATGGAATGCAATCGGTATGGGAATAGGTAAGATGTGTTTTAAGGTCTGGGTTTTCTTGTTTGAAGGTTTTGGGATGGAATCCTAGGTTTAGAAGTGTTCTAATCTGTGATTCTATGTAGTAGGTTAAGTATGTGTTATAATGATGAAATATGGTATAAAAAAGTATTGGGTTTTGTAGGTAATGCTGCTATATGATGTGTGTAATAAATAATGATATGCATATATGTGTGTGATTGATGATTTTTATCGAAAATTGTGAAGTTCCATACCTTCAGTATACCTCACGGTATGCCGAGAGGCTTGCTGAGATTTCTGGGCAGCGTCGGTATACACATCCGCATACCAAACACTCTGCTGAAGTATCCGTGTGTTTAATGTGATGTTTAAGGTTGGTCTATCGAACTTGCTTCGGTATACTGAAGGGTCTGCTGAAACCATTCAGTATACTTTCGGTAGGGGGCTCGGCATACCGAGAATTTGGAAGGTTGTCCAATATGTATGAAATTTTACAGAAAGCATGAAAATGTGTTAGATAGATTGAATATGATGTTATTTACAGCTTTGATAAATATTTAATACATTAATGTGTATTATTGAGTTTATGCCTATGCATGACATATGTGGATTTGGTTTTTAGACTTATTTCATTGGAGGCATGTGTATTATGTGATCTTAATCTCATATCATGTATGTTTCAGTGATAGAAATGTTTATATAGAATTTTATATATGTGATTCATGAGTTGGCATATTCCTTATGTCTTGGACATTGCGACTTGGATACAGTCCAATGAATTGACTTGACCTTTGATTCCTTGATGAGGAATTGATGTACATGATATAGAATGTCATGAAAAAGATGGAACCTGGACATACTAATCAAAAGTTATTATTGACAATGACAATATACTATCATGGATTATTAATAAAATAGTTGGGAACTTTATAAAAAAAAAGTAAAATAGTTGGGAAGCTTTAGAATTAATTTCTATATTACATGGGTTATCCAATGGCATTAGCTAGGAACGTGTGTATATTATTTTTAGTGAGTTTAGAAGTCTCCCAATTCAAGTTTGAATTGAAAATACAAGCTAAAACTATATTCCGATCCATAGCATAACAATTGAATCCTTGACAATACCCATTCACGGTTTGTTATTCATGAAACATCTGGTTTGTTTTAGGGTAAATTCTATACTACATATAAGTTGGTCAATGGCAAAAACTAGACATGTATCTCTATTACTTGCTTGGTGAGTTTAAAAGTCTTGCAAGTCAAGCTGGAACCAAAAATACAAGCTAAATCTATATATTGAACCAAAAATACAAGCTCAAGTTCCCTCTTTTATTTGCCCTAAAACCAACAATTTTACTTGGTTTTTTCACTTTCTCTTCATCAGAACAATAGGAAAACTAGAATGTAATCCATCCATGAAAAAAGACTTGCTGTGCCCGGCCTTTTTATGCAATGACCACAAACACTATTCTTCAGGCTAGAGTGAGTGAGAAAGTGAATCCGGACATCAACAATTTCTCCATTCCTAGCTATTTTTTTCCTGTGATCAGTAAATGTATTTTGTATTGAAAAGATAGGAGTTACAAAAAACCAGTATAAAGGCCATAAAAAGTCCCTGTCACCTCATCTGTATACAAACTGTATGCACGATCGAGGTCAACATTCACTCTCCTACAACAAACCTCAACTCTTTACAAACCACGAAAAAGACATAAACCTATACTCAGAAAGGTTGATTGCCTATAGAAATAGCAATGAAAGAGCCCTTGAAGAGATGGCATCAAAAACGACCATTCCTCTCCTTCCATAATGCCCCACAAATAGCGGTAGGGAACATGTTCGGAAGTAAATCATTTTTCCCTTACTAGCATCACTCCAAAACCTCTTTCTAGTCTCCACTCCCATGCTCTTTCTTCAGGACACAACATATTGGGACAAGAAATCACGCTTTCGTTGTAAATATACAACGATAAAACGACTCAGAACTACAATATATATATAGTTATGTTCTTTCGTTTTAATTCTGTATAATTTGCAGGAGGAACACGACATACTTACAGGAAGTAATCCTAGGAAATACCTAGAAATAGAAATGTGATCATCAATGGAAGAACTGATGCACAATGAGTTCAACATCAAAAACCCTTTAGGATCTTTAACCTAACGATATCATCCACAGCATCCTGTAGTTGTTATCTTCCCAAGAACTCGGTTAAATCCGTGACAAAGAAGTGATCTGGAATTGAAGATTGCTATCTAAATGAGAAACATAGCCAGCTAAAAAACTTATGAACTTATAGATTACAAGTACAAAAAACAATCTGTGTCTGGAGTCTTCAAACATAACAACTAAAATCTTATTCATGAAGTCCCAAAATCTCTGCAATCTCCAAGAAATCCTAGTAAAGAAGGAATGCAGAAGAAGATCAACAGATATACAGAAGAAAACTGTACCTGAGATTCCGTTCAGCGAAAGATCTTAGCTTCGCAGCAAAATTCCACGTTCCTGCCCTAAAAAGAGAACGAAGAAGGAGAGAGAAGAGACCGTAATCTCTGTGTAGGCGTAGCATGGAATTAATATAATAGCATCCAACAAAAAAAAAATATTAATATAATAGCAGGGGCGGATTGATACAGAAGCGAAAGAATCATGAAATGTTGTGAGCATCCATTCAAATGCGGGCACGTAGAAAGGAAGGAGTGTTTCAGCTCCAATAGTAAAAGAGGAATGCCACGGCAAGTTCAAGAATCTGATCTCGCCATTGAGTAGCCAATTATGTGGGCCCTATCAATCCACGGAAAAAATACGAGTTTAATATGGTTTTAATTTTAAGAAACGTAATCAAAAAAACGGTCAAATAAATAAAAACGTAAAAAATATGTTTAATAAATAATTTGTGTTTAATACGTATTTTGTTCAAAAAAAACGGGTTCAAAAAAAGTCAATATATATTTAAGTATTAATAATTAAACAATAATTTTTTTTTTTCGTTGGAACTTGTTATAAAACTCTTTAACACAAAAATAAAGTTCTCGGCTAACACGCATTTGTCATTAGAACTTCCAACAGACAACTGATTTTTTTGGTCAACTTTATACACTGACTTTTTTAAACCCATTGTTTTCAAAAAACGGTAAAAAACTGTGTTTTAAACTGTATCTAAAAAAAAACGCATTTTTTTGCTTACAAAACGTTTTAAACGTTTATGCAATAAAACGCATTTTTTTCAAAAAAAAGCTGTTTTAAATGGCGTTTTGCTAACCATGCTCACAATCATCATAGTGTGGTTCCCACGTCCATAGCAGCCTATCAGGTGGCGACTTCGATAATCTTCTTGAACTCGAGCAAGTTTTCAAGGATCAGACCGATCCGATCGACCAGAACCGGTCCGATCCAAAGCCACTTGATACAATAATTGTATTGTGGCTTAGGATCAGACCGGTCCAACCACTATTGGTATGGACTGGCCGGTACAATTGATCCAACCAATGCACTATATATTTTTTTAATTTTTAAATGGAACAGTCCAACGGGTATCGACCTGGATCGGTCCGGTACCAACCTGTGCCATATATTGTCGATCTGGCGACCGGTCCGATCGATCCATTTTTTTTTCTTTTAAAATGGGCGATTCAATGTTTGTCCAAATCCGGACCAGCTAGTATTGCCGATCCGGATTGGGATCGGCTAGGACCGGTTCGATCCGTGATCCCAAGCCTTAAAACGCTGGACCGATCCAATTTTATTTTTTTCTTTTAAAATGGGCATTCCAACTTTTGTACCGGATCCAAACCAGCCGGCATTGATGATGCACAAACCGGCAAATCACAAAAGAAATGTCAATTAACCAAATTAATTTGTGCAACAAAGGATTCGAACGAAGACCGTTCCAACAGAAGGTTTCCCCTTGAAAGAGTAATAGCAAGAAGGAAAATGATGAGATCAGTCAGGAATGTTCAGAAAGACAACACAGAACTTTCGCAACTTCAGAAAATAGGATTCCCAAGACAAAGCTCTGCAAATTCTCAGAGAATGTCCAATGCTAAGGAATCTAAAATCAACGCCTTTTTTTTCTAATGTATCATTGATTTTATATAGTTTTCAGATTCATCACTTGGCCGTTTATAACATCTGATCAACACATTTACATGCCTCGTTAATGTATAAAGGCGTTTTGCTCTAAATGCCCAAAACGCCTCATTAATTGAAAATTGTATTTTTGAATTGTTAGATCAAATAATGATTATGAAATTATATAGCTTAGGTTACGTTATTGTTTTGTATTGATTCTAAGTCCTTAAATCTTCTAGGATCTTGACAGGACTTATGTCTCTGGCTCTCCATTCCTGAAAGTCTAAGATTTATTTCTCCTTATGCTTTAAATGAATAACCTCGAACTTACTAACTTTGAGGAATAACAGATATCAGAGAATGTTTCCTTATAACTATGTTCTCTTACTGATTATTTCGAGTAACTACTTCGAAAGTCAATTTTGAATTATTTATACGATTATCCTAAAATATAACTCAAAATATGACTTTGGAATAATAAGTTGTTCATTTCGAAATATCATTTCGATATTTCAAAATACAAGCGTTATGTTAATAACCTCATATGAGATTTAACTTGTGACGACGAATTGGCCCTTTCCAGGTGGCTAACCTAAAGATAACGAATTTTGTGGATATCTCGAAATGATTCTCATGAAATGGATATTTTCGAGATATACTAGAAATATCCTCTCACCAAAAGTGAAATTTTCGAGAAGATATTCAGATTTTCAAGTAAACGTTATTTAGAATGTATATTTACATAACTATCCTTGCCAGATGTCATGTTGTGATTGTATTGAATCAATTTTTAAATTGGCCCATCATCAGTATTGGCCGATATTGCCGATCTGGATTGAGATCAGCTAGGACCAATCCAATTCGTGATCCCGAAACTTAAAACCTTGAACTCGAGTCGCTAGCATTTTTGGTACAAAAGAAAACTGTTGCTTTCCCTCAACCCCAAGGACCCCAAACTTTGTGGATGGCCCATGGCCCGTTTGATCCTAAGTAACCTCTAAGTAGATTGGGCTTATATTTTTTAAGATTGAGGTAGACTTGATCTCAATTTTAAGCCTTATCATATTTTAGATCAAGCCCAAGCATTTCTTAGCACAGCCCGATAAATCCCGATTAAGTCACAATAATACCTTTTTATAAAGTATTGGTGATCAAGCGGTCTAATTAATCCCATTAAACACGTGGTATTATTTTAAGTGCGCGTGTATGTATTCTCTGGCTATAACCGCATGCACTGAATCATTACTAAAACAATTACTTGCAGCCTTTCACTTTACACGTGCCAGTTGTCAATAGCAACTGCACGTTGATTAGATCGTTTAATAAAAATGTGATATTTGAAACGGTTCAAAAATATTTGACCGTCCTTATCACTGAAAAGGTAAACTTCTTTAAGAAACAACCTCCAAAAAATGGTTCAGTGCACTGAACAACGCCACATGTCTGTAATGACCTGAACCTTTGAAAGTATTTTATTTTCCCAATTATAATATATGAATGAATTATTGGAGTTATCTGTGTGATTGTATGTGCGTTATTTATGTTACGGGGGTATTTTTGTAACATAGTTTATGAATTAGGAGTTAAACTGATATTATGAGAAGTTGAGAGCTAAGTGAGTTGAAGTTACATAATTCGGATTATGAGGACTTATTTGTGAATATAAAAGACTTTAGGATGATAGAGGGTTTTAAAAGATGAATTTTGATATATAAGGTCAATTTTGTAACTATAGAAAAGATGTAGCGTTTATTTGCAATTATAAGAAGTAAGGGGGGATATTTTATAATTTTAACAAAGTCTTTTCTTCTCCCAAATGTTCCAGCAACATTGAGAGAGAAGAGAGTGGAGGATGA
>JAUPMG010191117.1:0-10191 GCA_031762675.1 Pachysandra terminalis
CGTGTCGATACTCGATACGTATCCGTTTTCGAGCCGACCGATACGCTACCTCGATACGATATTTTGAACCATGGGTCCAAGTTGTACAGATAATGCATCTGCTTATGTCACTACAGGTTCTCCTTTTATTACCTTTCTATCTCACATTTAATTATATTTTCCTTTATTATATAGTTGTATACTTATATTTATAAAGAATATTTTTTCTAGGTAAGAAGTTGATGAACAAGAGAAAACAAATGTTTTGGACACCTTGTGCGGCTTATTGTCTAGATCATATATTAGAGGACATTAGAAAGCTCAAGGGACCATAAATTGTAATTGCAAAGACCCGAACAGCAGTAGCTTTTATCTACAAGCATCCTCTCCTTCTCAATCACATGAGAGCCAAGATAGGAAAGGATATAGTGAGGACTGCAGCCACTCGATTTGCTACTGCTTTCTTAAATCTCCAAAGATTATTTACACACAAACAAGCTTTGATATCCCTATTTGTTTCTTTAGAATGGACAAATAGTAGGTGGGCAAAAAAGTAAGATGGGAAAAGGATTGCAAATATTATCTTGTCAACAACTTTTTGGAGAGGTGTCAGTTATTGTCTTAAAGCATCATTTCCTATTGTGCAAGTTTTAAGGTTGGTTAATGGTGATGAGAAGCACCAGTGGGATATATTTATGCTGCTACTGAGCAAGCTAGAAATCAGATTAAAAGCTTCTTTGGCAATAAGGAAAGAGATTATAAGCCCGTCTTGAATATTGTGGATAGGAGATGGGAGGAACAACTGAATCAACCTTTACATGTAGTGGGTTTCTTCCTTAACCCATGCTTTTATTTCAAAGCTAAAGAGATTTCAGAGGACTCTGTTGCAAAATTTGAAGTTGGTTTTCTTGAATGTTTAGAGAGAATGGTTAGAGATGCAGATTTGCAAGATAAAATCTCTAAAGAAATGGATACTTATAAGAATACCAGAGACCTCTTTGGTAAAGATATGGCAATCAGGCAAAGAGAAAAGAAGCAACCAAGTAAGTTTATGTTGAAGCTTTTAAATTTTAAGTACTAAATTCTAAAACTTTCAATTACACAGTTAAATGCTTAATATTTTTTCCATTAAAAAATTGAAAATAGTGAGTCTTGACTTTTAATTTAATTTTACTTTTTGAAGTTGAGTGGTGGGATACATATGGGGCTAACACCCCGGATCTTCAACGTTTGGCGCTTTGCATTCTAGGGCTTACATGCATAGTGTTTAATCTCGGAATTCGGCTCGGGATCGGCCGAGACTGACCGGCCTGAAATAAATTAAAAAAAAAACTTGGATCGAAACGATCCCGAGATGGATCGCCCGATCCAACTTGGGATCGGCGATCTTCTCGGCCGATCCCGAGTTGGATATGGCGATCCATCTCGGAATCGTTCCGATCCAAGCAACATCGGATTTTTCTCGTCTCGGGGATCATCCCCAACCGATCCCGAGTTGGATCGGACGATCCTTTACACCATGTTTAGATCTGATTTGTATTTCTAGAATTTACAATCACTAAATCTGCCTCTAATATTTTTTTTTCCAATGTTTTTTTCACTCATTCTTCCGTGTGTTTTACTCTCTGTAGCTGCTTTCTGAAAATTGGTTGTACTTCAATCATGGCAGGAGGAATAAGCTCTCACTCAAGGGAGCTCGACCAGACGCCCACATGAGTTGTTGCTACTATTTGTACAGTTAATAGGCAAAACGCCTTTCTCCAAATTTTATTCTCGAATATATGTCTAATTCAAATTTGTTTCATTGGTTGTATCATCACACTCTTAATATTTATTCGTTACTTCAATCAATTCTAGAGTGCAAGAGGTAGAAAATACTTTCTGTGCTTGTAACCCCCATGTATTGGTACCAGTATTCCAGGTTTACGTACTTGAAGGAGATAGAACTCAGAAATGGGCATCTGTGAGGTAAATTATTTAATACATTGAATGTGTCATCTTTAGTTATCTTAGAACATGCTGCATATGAGTGATCAACTTTCTTCTTTCTTCCTCCTTGAGATAAATTAGGCTGATTTTTGTATTCTCTTACGTTTTCTCCCTTGTATATATCATTTCGTTATTTATAAAATAAATAAATAAATATGATTTCATTTTGTTGTGCTTATTTTTTTTACATTTTTTTTTGGGTGCGGTTCAGTATAATTTCGAAGAGAGATATGATCTGGTTCGGTTCATAAAGACTGCAGAGAACAGGACTCTACAGTATCACCATTTTCTTTTACTATTGATCTATTTGATTTTTTTATTATTATTATTATCGAGCTTGATAAATGAAATGGGATTTTACTCTCTCTCTCTCTTTTTTTTTTCTTCTGTATTTATGTTTAATTTTTGCTTAAAGTTTATTATTGATTTTAGATTTTCTCTCCTTCTTTGGGTTACATATAGAATATTTCCTGTTTGTTGAAGTATGTTCCGGGGCATCAGCTTTAGAACAGATAATGAGCCTTTCAAGGGCTCTAGCTGTGACCTCCATTTTTCTTATCATTACCTCTAATTTTCTTGTTAAAGTAAATCAAACCCATAAACACAATCTTTTATCGAGTATAACCATATTTGCTTTGTGTTGTTTTATTTTATTCTGTTTTGCTCTTTTCTCTTGAATTCTTTGTATTGTTCTTATTTTTTACATTTATTTTTGGGTGCAGTTCAGTATAATTTCGAAGGGAGATATGATCTGGTTTGGTTCATAAGGGCTATGCAGAGAGCAGGACTCTTTGGTATCACCATTTTCTTTTACTCTTTATCTATTTGATTTTTCCTTTTTTTTTTTTTTAATTATCGAACTTGATAAATGAGATGGGATTTTACTCACTTTTTCCTGTATTTTTGCTTAAAGTTATAATTGATTTTAGATTTTATCTCCTTCTTTGGGTTACATGTAGAATATTTCCTGTTTGGTTGAAGTATGTTCCCGGCATCAGCTTCAGAATAGATAATGAGCCTTTCAAGGGCTCTTGCTGTGACTTCTATTTTCCTTAATAGACACAATCTTTTATCGAATATAACCTTATTTGCTTTGTGAAGTTTTCTTTTATTCAGTTTTGCTCTTTTCTCTTGAAATCTTTATATTGTGCTTATCTTTTACATTTTTTTGGTTGTGGTTTCAGTATAATTTCGAAGGGAGATATGATCTGGTTCGGTTCAAAAAGACTGCAAAGTGCAGGACTCTACGGTCTCACCATTTTCTTTTACTCTTGGTCTATTTAATTTTTCATTTTTTTTTATCGTTCTTGATAAATGAGATGGGAGTTTGCTCTCTTTTTTCTGTATTTTTTTTTTTTTTTAAATTTGCTTAAAGTTTATAATTGATTTTAGATTTTCTCTCCTTTACATGTAAAATATTTCCTGTTTGGTTGAAGTACGTTCTGGGCATCAGCTTCAGAACAGATGACGAGCCTTTCAATGGCTCTAGCTGTGACCTCCATTTTCCTTATTATTGAGTATAACCATATTGCTTTGTGATGTTTTCTTTTATTTTGTTTTGCTCTTTTTTCTTTAATTCTTTTTATTGTGCTTATCTTTTACATTTTTTATGGGTGCGGTTCAGTATAATTTTGAAGGGAGATATGATCTTGTTCGGTTCATAAAGACCGTGCAGAGAGCAGGACTCTACGGTATCACCATTTTCTTTTACTCTTGATCTATTTAATTTTTCCTTTTTTTTAATTATTGAGTTTGATAAATGAGATGGGATTTTGCTCTCTCTCTCTCTCTCTTTTTTTTTTTTTTTTTTAATTTTGCTTAAAGTTTATAATTGATTTTAGATTTTCTCTCCTTTCAGAACAGATAATGTGCCTTTCAAGGGCTCTAGCTGCGACCTCCATTTTCCTTATTATTACCTCTAATTTTCTTCTAAAAGTAAATCGAACCCATAAACACAATCTTTTATCGAGTATAACCATATTTGCTTTGTGATGTTTGTTGCTTTGTATACATTTATACTAGACATGTTCTCATTCTAAATCCTTTGAACTCTGGTATTTGTAAACAAGGTGTCAGATAAATTTGTTATACAAGCAATGACCTTTCCTCTCTCATACCTGTTATTGTTTTATTTATCCAGTCTTTCATCGGAAGTTGGCTTGTTATTTACCTCATTAAATGGTTTATTGTATAAATTCATTTAATAGTCGTTAAATGTAAATCATGGTTCTATTTTCTTGCATTATTACTACATTGTGTAGATGGACCCAATCAATGATTTTGAAAACGCTGAATCACTTGTACACGTAGAAATGTGTCCCCGCCAACTCTCCTCCTCGAGTTCATGAGGTAACCTTTAATAAACTAAAAATTAGATTCAAGACGTGACTTCAATTATACAAGAAGTTTCCATTCCTTTTACACGCGCTCTCTCTGGTGCACTACCTCAACATTTCATTGGAAGCCAGAGTACATATACTCAGTTTAGTGTGTATAATTGTTTTCTTTTAAGAGTGTGGATGTGTTTCCCTCAGATTGCATTTAGTACTTGGTTCATTATAACATTTAGCTAAATTGATGATTTTTATAATATGTTGATTATATGATTTTGCCTTTCCTATTAACTTGCTAATAATTGATGGCGTGCCTTCAAAGCACATTCATTTCTCAAGGATCCTTTTTAGCTAAGGTAACCTTTATGTACTTGGTGAGGAATGTTTTTGTTTTGTTCCTGTTAGGTCGTATATAACCTAGATATCTTGATTAAACCATTCAGTGAAAACTGAATAAGAAATAGATGTTAGAAACAGGTTCTGTTATATATATATAGCCGAAGTTTTTAATTTAGTTATTCTAAAAACAGGGATGCTCCTTTATATGTTGCTCGGAATTAACCTTCTTGTTTATAATTTTGAAAGCAATTCATCTATTTTATTTTGGGTTTTCATTGTTGCTACTTCACCATTCTTTGGCATAGAATTTATTTGTCTCTATTTCTATTCAAAATAGTAAAAAATATTTGTTCACTGGTGTATATAAATATTTGGGTCATGTTGTTGGAGTGGGGTCGGGGTGATGTTCTTCTCTGGTGTTTTTCTGTTCTTTTGGTGACCCGGTCAGATGCTATGAGTAACAGTCATTTTTTTCTCATAGAATTGGTGGGGCTGGGGTTCTATCAGCTGCTGTGTTGTTTGTTCCCTGATGCTGCTTCCAGCTGCTGATCTGGTGTAGCATTTTGCTCTCTGCTACTGCTTGCTTCCACATTGGTCTGAATCTTAACTTCTGGTGTGTTTGGTTACTGGTTTGTATTGCTGATGATGGTTTGCCGCTGCTACTTAGTCCCCTGTTGCTGCTTACTGCCGGGTAGTTACTGCTCTGGGTTCCAATTGCTGTATCTTTGATACTGTTACCTGCTGTTGTCATTCTCTGCTGAAGCTATTGCTGCCACACTTCTCTGGTTGGGTTGGTGTGGTGTTTGTCTGGTGTGTTGTTGATCTGATTTGCTGTTGTTGGGGTTGTTGTTCCCAGGAGTTATTGCTACTTTACTCTGCTGCTGAGATGGGGATGCCCCTGTTTCTGTTGAAGTTGCTACTTTACAGCTGCTATTTGTTCTCGATTGTTGCCATACAGCAGCTACTGCTTCCTTGCTATTTTAAGCTACTCTTAAGATTCTTCTGAACTTTGTTTCCATGTTAGGTGTTGTTAGCTGGAATGCCATTTTGTTGTGTGGATGTTATGCATTTCAAGCTTTTTGAGCTGAGATGATAATCTAATAATTGATGTTGGCATTTTCATGTTTTTCTTAAATATTGAACTATGAGAGTAATTTAATAAACTTGTATATTTTCTCCCCTAGGAAAAACAACTAATTAGTTCTTTCAGTGCCTTGTTTCAGAATTTATTACAACTGATTATTCGATCTAAAGTGACTGAATGTCATTAAGATGTTGGTTCAGTGTTTCAGTGCATGCATTTGCTTCTTATTCACCTTTGAAAATGAGTTAGCTTTGGTAGATTTTTGATGGCTTAAAGGATTCAACAGTTACCCGAGTAAATCTCTCTGGATATTTCTCCACTGTGCATTGGTGTTATTGCTCTAGCATATGATATTTTCAAGAATATTTAGATTCGGTAGATTGTGTGGATGGCTGAAAGGATTCAACATTTACCTGAGTAAAGCTCGGTGCATATTTTTCTTCATCGAGTTAGTTATTGGTCTTGCATAGGATATTTCTTGAAGTGCTTGGCAAGAATTTGTGCTTTAATGTGTTGTCAATTTGTTACCATATGCTAGGGTTATCAATTGGTTTTGAGTGCAATGGCGGCAAAACAGATCCTTCATTGTATATATGTTTCTTGCGAGTATGCGTACATTTTGTCATTCATGCAGTGGTATTGCATTTGAAGGATTTTTCATAGAAAACCCTTGTGTATCCCTGACAGTGATGATCCAATGAGTGGACCATATGCTTGAATGTGAGTTGTGTGACTTGATATGGTGCACGGAGAGATAACCTTACATGGTAGCTAGTGTGCCTGATAGAATGTGAACCTGGACCAAGGTTGAGGGTCTAGCTAACCCAAGAGGGTTGTGGTATGTGGTTGAGGGGAGGTGACCTATATAGGAATGCCAAGAGACCTAGGGCGAGGAGTGAGCCCTGTATTTATTAACTACCATGCATCATGCCATCATCCATTTGTTTGCTAGATATTCTATTTGCTGTCCTCTTTTGACTTATTGATTCACAAAAGTTAGCTAAAATAAGCATTATTAGATTGATCACACCATTAGAATTTCATAATATGTCATATATGGATCATGGTTAAGTTAAATAGGCATTTACTAATCCTTATAATCGTTTTCAGTTCTTATCATTCATCAGTCCCAGAGCTTAAACTCCTTGGAGAAGGTATATTCTTAAAGGCATGCGGTGGCATTTCATCTTTGTAGGTTAGTGATGGTTTACTCCATGAATGTAAGTTGTCAAATCATACTTTTGGGCTTCTGTAATATTAGATGTTCTTAGATGAAAGGGTTTCATATACTGTAGTTTGTTCTTCCAGTGACGTGAACTTATAGAAGAAAAAATTGAAATCACTTTATATCAGTTAGCTTCATTGTGGAGTGATAGAATTTAAGATTCTATTATTGTGGTGCATCCAAGGTTTACAGTGTCGATGTCGCCAAGCTATTTTGGAGAAATTTTAGGTTTTTGATGAATTTTTTGCCCCAAACTTTAAATATGTTTAATTAAGGTCTAAATGCATCCAAATGCATCAAAAAATACAAAAAAAAAAAAAAAAAAAATGCCTACACATTAAAAGTCATTACATGAGGGGGTTAGCTTAAACGTTGTCGGGTACTGTAAGCTGTAAAAAAAAGATGCTACATCTAATTAAGTTACACTAAAAATGAATGTAAGTCAATTAAAAGATATATAAAACTAGAAATTAAGTGCCATATCTATGAGGGGAAAAGGGAAATATGGGGGAAATTATGGGAAAATCTGGAGAAATGTGAGATTTTTTATGGGTTTTCCTCCCAAGTTTTAAACAACTCTAAGTAGTGTTTAAATATATCATAATGCATCAAAAAATGCAAAAACAAATGTCTTAACATTTTTTTAATTTTTAAAAAGAACTAAAAATTTTCTTCATGTTTTCCATGTCGCTTATGCCGTTGACATGTCGCCGCAAAACGACATAATATCCATATTTCGTGTCACCAACTGGGAAAATGACGACATGTCTCCCGATATGGGCGACATGTCGCCGACATTGTATTCCTTGGGTGCATCTATCACTTGATTCATGTTAGAGCCCATCATTCTAAATTTGTAAACGAAGAATTTAAGTTATTGTTCCTGATTGTGGTCTCTCTGTTTCCCTATTATTGGAATCTATTGATTAGTTTTAGAAGTCCGTCATTCTAACTTAATTATTGTACCTCATAAAATCATGACAAAAAGTATTAGATACCATCTTCTTAAGTTTTATACCTGATTAAAGTGCATGTGCAGCTCTCTAAGTAGATCGAAGTTCCATACCTCATCCCACTACAACTTGTGATCTTAAAGGAGACCAACTTGGCTTTGAAAATGGGGAGGTACTTGAGATAGAAAAGTCTATACTACCTAGCTCCCCAAGACCAAACCATTCATGAGGGATGTTATAAAAATGCTTGTAGATGCAAAACCTCGGAGAAAAAGTACTAGCAACAATGTTAACAAAGAGAAACCAATCTTTAGCCCATCATCTCTTCCTCGGACCGTCGCGTTCTTTTATTGATCTATTATATTTAAATCTTTCTTTATAATTCATTTTTCCTTCCTTTTCTAAGAACTACTTTTCCTTCTTAAAATAAGCCATTTCTTTGTCATAATTCGGAGTTTTCAGATTCTTTGTTATAAAGGGTGATCTGATTTCATTTTATTTTTCCTCTTATGATTCTGTATGGGATTGTCCTATTTCTCTTTGAGACCCATCCTCATCTATAACAATCATTACACACTGTAGAAATTGCTTGAGTAATGTTCGATGTTAATGACGCTTAATGTATTATTTTCAAATTTCTTATTCAATGTACAACAGTAATGGATCTGTCTAAAAGTTAGTAGCTTTCCATTCGGTGTTCTATAAGTTTCCTTTCTTTTTTGAGTATATTTCCTTTCTTTATCATGTAATTGTAATATTTTCAAACGACTTTTAAGTTATGCATAATCAAGTTTGATACTTGGTTCTGTAATATTTTCCTTTTTGTGCTATGACTTGAGCAAATTATGTAGTTTCCCAGGAAGAAGATATACTTTACATTGAATATATATTTTAGATTTTCAAATTGTTTTTAGTGCTCCAGTTGTGAAATAATAGGTTGCTTGTTTATTTCCCTCAATTTATATTTTGGACATGATAATCTGGTTAGGGCTGTAAACTAAACGAGACGAGCCGAGCCAAGCTTTGCACAGCTCAGCTCAACTCAGCTCAAGCTTGTAAATCTCTAGCAAAGCTCAGGCTCAGGCTCGTTAAAAGTTTATAGGCTCCGAGCTGAGCTAAGCTTTGCCCAACTCGACTCAGGCTCGTGAAAGCTCAGCTCACAAAAAGTTCGGCTTCTAAAAAATTGACATCGTAAAAAAGCTTAGATTAATACAAATGTATTAACATTATAGTTGATAACTGAACTGTTATTTTTTTTTTTATCTGCAAGAGTTTGTGCACTATAGAATGATTATAATTGAAATGGTAATGTTTACTCGTCTTGAAATCATTTAAACTCTCTTTGATTGTTTTTATTTTTATTTATTTATTTATTTTTTGCAGTCTCTGATGAAGAGACGGTTGTGCTTTTTCTTCAATGGGATAGTTCTAAATTTAATTTAACATCAGTTTAATTTGATAAACTGTATTTGTTTATAGGCCCTACGTGTTCGCACGTTGAGGACAAAACTAGTCTATTTAAAAAATTAAAAAACACAGGCCTATATATATATATATATTTATATATAGGGGTGCAACGCGGTTCGGTTTAAATCGAAACCGAACCGACTCAAACCAATTTTGGTTCGATTTGGATTGGGATTATAGACAAATGGTTTAATTATAGTTTAGAAAAATTCAAACCGAATTAGTTTGGTTCGGTTTTGGGTTGAGTCCTCGGTTAAATTGAACCAAACTGAATTCAACCAAATCGAATTGAACCGAACGAAATCGAAACTCAAATCGAATTAAACCAAACCGAATTGAACCGAACAAAACCATATTTAAATTATCCTACACATTATATTCCATATATTAGTTTTAAACTTATAGACCTTTTTTAAGATATATAAAACATGTATTTTAATTTTAGATTTATATGAGCCGTTAATGATTCTTAATCCAACGGCTCATATTCAATAAGGAAAACAAAACCCTAATCCTAATGAATGAGATCTAAATCTCAAATCAGAAGAAAAAAATTACAGCAGGCAGTCATTCTCGTCCCTCCCAAGCTCCGTCCAACGTTTACTTCCGGCATCGACGCCGACTGCCGTTCAACGTTTGCCTCCGGCGTTAACTCGTCGTCTTCCCTATCTCTTATAACTGGTAAGCATTTCTTACTGTTTTTGTTTTGCTGTTTTTTTTTTCTTTACCTTTTTTCTTTTGCTGTTTTTTTTTTTTTTCTTTTACCCATGTTTATGTTTGAACTCATCTAATTCTTACCGTTTTTCTTTTGAAGTTCCTTGC
>JAUPMG010191128.1:0-10191 GCA_031762675.1 Pachysandra terminalis
AGAAATTAAGGGGGCTATTGTGTATATTCAATATTCTCTTTTGAATCTCTTCAACGCACTAACCAGAAGAACTGGTCATGCGTTGAGTGGGAGACGTGGCCTGTTGGTGTTGAATTATGGGAGAGAAGATAGGGTTTACTCCCTATATCCCTCAACCACAATGGCTCGTTCATAGCAGAGAATATTGAGAGAGAGAAAGAGAGCTTGAGTTGAAGACTAAGAGGACTGTGCTGTTAACTTGTTGCAGTGGAGAAGAAGTGAAGAAGAATAGGCATTCCTGAATTCTGAGTTATTCTCATCATCTTTAGCAAGAGAACTAAGGTAAGTACATTACCTCTATTTTGTTCACAAATCTGATTATACCATATATATATTTTTGTTTTTCATGAATTGAAGTTACTCAGATATGATATTCAAATCAGTTTTCTACTAAGTATGTGAACCCATTTCAATTCAGGGGTTCTTAGATATCGTAAATTACTGCATTGTGATTCCGATGTTATACTTTCTGCTATGAGTTGTGAATGCTATATATATCTCATTAGATCACAGCAGAAATTGAGTGTTCAATACACTGTTTTTAGCCTTGTTTTAATAACAGTTTTGAGAGATGTATCTATATCAGTTTTAATATGTTTTCAAATCAAATTCTACCATGTTTTAGAGTTAATTATATATTATATTTGTATTGAATGGAATAGGAGACCTTAGGATGAATTTGGAAGGGTTTCCTTGGTTCGAGAAAGTCTGGAAGTATGAACAGAGCATCGTTTCTAGGCATTTCGATCGATCGCAAGTATCCTAGGACCGATCACATCAAAATGAGATCGATCGCACCAAACTGGGATCGATCGCACTGTAATGCGATCGATCACAATGTGATCCATCGCACAGAGTTGTGATCGATCGCAGCGTTTATTGACTGACTATTTTGCACAGTGAACCAATTCGGGTTGAGGTGGTTTGGGATTGTTGGTTGAGCTGGTTTGTTTCATTATGACCTAGTGGGGTCTAAGGAAGGCCGTGTGCCTGTTGTGATGGCTATGTGCCTATTGAGAAAGCTTTATGCCTATTGTTGGTTGATGCTCCCAATCCCTATTGACTAACCACAAAAACCCATAAACATTATTAGTTTAGATTCTAGATGACTGGATTTGCGTAAGGTAGTGTAGTAAGTGGGTTGTGCTTGTTTGTGTGATATGGTCTGTGTGACCCAAGTAAAGGCTGATAGCCTATTAGATTGGCAACCTATCCTTACTCAATAGCCTACTACCCAAGAAAATGTGATTAGGTAATTAGTAATGATTTTTCGTAGTTTTATGGGCAGGATGTCTGTGATGATTTCTAAGGATTATCGACGTGTATGGGCGCGTGGATACTGTTCTTTGATCGTATCACTAAGGTCATAATAAGTGCATTCATACTATGTTAGCATGTTTCTTAAGTGATCCCGAGAAGAGAGCATGGGAATTCCTTGTGAGGTTTACTGGTTGGGTTGACTATACCCATTGGTGAAAGTCCCATTTAAATAAGGGTACGTATCTCGCGAGATCCTATACGGTTGGTTATTCCTTGAGTATTAACGCTTAGAAATTAGTATATGGTGGCCTTTGTACCATGGGTTAGCGCCCGGAACGAAGAGAGGGACATCTGGCTGTTCCTGGTGACTATGTCTCGAATTTGGTTTGTGATTGAGAAGCTACATTTGGAAGGGGCACTTAAGTGTTTAGGATAACATAGAGATTGCATATCATTCATTCGTGTTAAATTGTGTGAGCATAATATTAGATCATGTGAATGTCATTCATACCGTAAACATATCATAATTGAATCTGCATATTGTATTTTACCTATCTCTTGTTTTTATCTCGATTATGTATTTGAACTAATATTTTGACAAGGTAAGATGGTTCTGTAGTTATATGGGCATTCCAAGCTCACTGTAACGTTTCATGTTGCAAGTTAAGCTAATGACTTGGAGGCAGTGACTCTAGATACTTTTATGCCTTATTTGTTTATCTACATTCAAACTTTGGATTATGATTATTATAGATGTTGTAATAATTGGCCCATTTGAGTGCCATTAGTGAATTTTTATGATTATTCCTTTTATTTTAGTTGTAATTTTCTTCCACACTCTGAGACGAATAAAGAATTTTATTTTTATTTCATCCTTGTCTTGGTTATGATATGGCGATCCGCGGTCCAGAAATGGATCCCAAAGGTCTCACCTCGAGATTTGTGCCGCCCGCATAGGGATTTGTGCCACGGGTTTTGGGGCATGACATTCCTATGCAAAAAAATTTCTCTTTAAGTGAATTTACTGATTCACCCTTCGTCTTTCAAGTAACTTACCAAATTACCCTTTCTTAAATTTCAAAAAAATTTCAGTTCATTACACAAGAAGAGTGGAGAAAGACATGGAGGATCACTACAAGGAAAGAGACAAGAACAAAAGGAAATCAAAATCAAGAAAAGGATCTAGATCATCACAATCAACTCAAAGGCCTACTACTGAAAGTAAGAGGCAAAGAATAGAAGATGCGACACTATCATTTGCAAAACCACAAAATGGAAGAGAGTATAGATGTTGCTTCAACTACAATAGATCAGATTGTACCACTAAGGGATTCGATTTTGCATCAACTTCAACAACTACAAGTTCGAAGGCAAAAACAACCGCAAGCTCAAAGAGGAAGTATGCCAGCATTATGTCCACCTAAGGGATGGGTGTGTGCGTTAAAGCCAAAAGAGAAAGAAGATCATGATACGGAACAAGGTATATTAAATTTTTTAGGACAGTTCCTTTTAAGGGGGTTAGATTGTAACACCCTAATTGTTTTTCTTAATAATTATTTGAATTTCGAATGGGTGAATTGTATGAGAACTCTACATGGTCACACACAATAGCATAACGCATGATTTGAGGCTTAATTAATTAGCATTGGGCCTAAATAATTAGCCTTGGGCTTAATATAAAGGAATTGAGCCTAATTCAATTGAATTACGTTTAATTAGTTTGCTATGGGCTTTAGGTAATTAAATTAATTGGGTAATTGGACCTAAGGAGTTACCTTAAGGCCCAAGTGCTTAAATTGGACCCTAATAGACTTAGAAAATCTAGAGAGATAAGGTTTTCAGAAAGAATAAGACTTCGAGATCAATTAGGACTTTTAGAAGCTAAAAATAGAAGGTTACAAGTTGTGTTAGTGTCACGCCCTAGATCCGAGATATCTGATCTTAAGGGCTCCAAGGTGCGACCTTCGAATCCAAACTCATTGGATGAAGAAACCAACCTCAAAGAATTATCATAAATAACATGCGGAAGCTAAATCAAGCCAAACCATCCATAAAATATCCCAAGTCTATTACATCATTGTCATAACCCAAAACTGAAACTAATGATAGTAAACTACTCATAACCTATTACATTCTCTAAGCAAACTAAAATTAGAAAACAACAGCAACTAAAGTCTTTATTCTTCTAAGAATCTTCGCTCTAATTCTCCACCTTAACCTGTCAGACGAACATCACACATATCTGTGAGCTTTTAAGGCCCAGTAGGAAACTGATGTGGTTTCAATTATATTAAACCACTCACAATAGGATGAATCCTTGTATGATAGTAGGATTAGTACTAAATTGAATAGTGACAAGAAAGAATTTTTGTTTGTGTATGAAAATTAGAAATTAAGAATGCAAGTAAACAATTATAAAGTTGGATTAAGCTGAATTGACGAAGGCTAGGGTAGTGAATTCACCATTACTAATGACCATGGATGATCCTATTAATTTTAGGGTAATTATAATTATATAAGATATGACATGTGTGGCTACAAGCACACATCAAAGTCACAAGAAAGAAAATCCAAATAGGAAATAAGAGCAACCCATCTTCGGTTGGCATGGATCGTCCGCCTATCCACTATGTTGCGGCACGATCCGTCTTCCCTAAGCATGGATTGTCAAATTGCCTACTTGGATGTAATTAAGCACTGTTGCACATTCATTGTATTTATAATCACAGAAAATAAACGCAATAGAGTTCAATCAAGATAAAAAAAAATTCTAAGATAAGAAAAATGCTTATCAAAATTGAGTAAATCCTTAACAATGATTGTTGAAACAATCCTCAAGAACATACAACTATCAAAAATAAAGAACAACCCTAAATTAATAAATTCAATCTAATGCCAAAAGGTGTGGCTAGATCAATACCCTTAAAGAATGAATTAGCTACTCACAAGAAAGGAGGAATCCACCTGAGTTGATGAGGATTTCATCTTCATTGTTCTCTGCCACAAATCGAACAAAACACAACTGCCCTTGGCTATTTTTTGCTCTAAAACGGAATAGCCTTGTGGATGTTCTCTGCTGCAAACCGAACATAACATAACAGCACAACCCTTGGCTGCTTTCTGCTCCAAAATGGAACAACCTCACGCACCCACAAACTTCTCCTATATCTTCTTCGTTTCTGCCCAGCCAAACTCTCCATCCAAACCAGAAAAATCTCCACCCTTCTCCACTCAGCCGAACTCCAAAGAAAACCTCTAATCTCACCCTAATCCCCAAAATCTCAAAAATACCCTTAAGAAACTGGGTAAAACCAATACAAACTAATTTTACCAATGAGAATGGGCCGAATCTGGCTGGACCCATGCAGTCGGTGGATTTTGAGCCTGCCGGCAAAAGCCTATTTGTTAAGGCTTTAAACCCTTGATCGGTGGCTAGCAGGACTACCGGCCAAACCTCCCGGCAGCATGTGTTCTTGGGGCATTTAAGTGTGATTCCTCCACTTCTTAGGGATTAAGTTATGGTCCTCTCCTCTCTTCCGGGCAACGAAAGCTTGACATCTTTAGACTTGATTCGACCAGATCCTAAGCTAAATACTCTCGAACATCGCCAAACCTGCATAATCACAAGAATGCTTTACTCAACTCTTTTAAGCACATTTCAAGGACTACTAAGCATAGGTAATGAGGCTATAAATGCAAGTGCTCCGCACTTATCACACCCTCAAACCTACACTTTGCTATTCCACGAGCAAAGACAGACTAGAACTAATGCAATGTTAATCATTCATCCATACAAATTGTTTAATCATTCATTCATACAAATTGCCATTAACATGTAAATTTCTGAAATTAACTGATCATGTCAACAATTAGGAGATAACATCCTAACCAAATGAATCAAACCCCGAATCACCCGGATTCAAATCCTAAATGACTCCACATTGCATCTAAAACTTCAATTCACTCTCATCCGGTGCAAGTACACAAATTCAAGTATTTTAAACATGCAAGTGATTGTGAAGTAGCCATAATCATGATATAATGCTAAGTAATCATAAACCACAAAGTATGCAAAGATGTTATCAGTCTATAAAAAAAACCACTCATGCTCTTACCACTATATACATTCATTTCCGCTTATTCTAGCTAAACGAATAGCATGTGCATTGCCTGGTTCTTTTATAGCTGCCTAAAAGATCCATGTAACGAGCTTTCGACCAATGATCCCGTCCCAGATGGTCCCGAGCATTAGGTGTTAAGACACCCCTAGGATCTAATTGCTCAAATCAATTAGGCTACCGGACCAGACTAGCTACTTATTCATATATATTAGTGACATGTGCAATGTTCATCTCTTATGCAGCTGCGTAAAAGATCCAAGTAACAAGCTCTCGACCAATGATCCCGTCGCTATTGGTTCAGGTCATTAGGTGACAAGCACCCCTAGGGTCTAAAGCTCAAGTCAGTTAGGCTACCAAGCCAGAATAGTCATAGAACATGCTAATTCTCTTTTGTTTTCATTTCTATTTTTTTTTATAAGAGAAAGTCATGATAATAACAAGAGCATAAGCTGTTTATTAAGTTGAACTTACAAAATTAAGCATACCATGGTGTTTACACTACATTCGCATTTAATCAAAATTAAGGCTTCGGTGCAGTGTAACATGCATAGCCAGAATAGTGTATTCAACACAAGATAAGGGCAGAATGAGTTCCAAATGCCATGTGCCCTAGAAATGAAATCCAAACAATCTAAGGCACATCCAATTGATTAAAATCATCTCCAAATGTGATTGTCTCAACAAAATCTCAATTTCGCAATAATGGCAAAAATATGCATTAATGACGTCAAGAATCACACCCCCAAACCTAAATTCTACATTGTCCTCAACGGAAACAATAATGAACATGGGAAAATAAATAGAGGGGAGCAATACAACCTGATGCATGTCAAGCTAGATGTTGCTTGGGGAATGATGATGGAGTCCACACAACAAAACCATTCTTTATTGGGAATAATCTACCCATTTATTTCTGTATTTCTGTAATGCAACTATGAGAGAAACTAAAAATTGTGTCAGAAAACTAAATATAAAACAAATGAAACTAATAAAGAAATGCAATAAAATCAAAGAACTATACTCAAAACTGTACTGAAATGAAAGAAATGCATGGGTTGTCTCCCATGAAACGCTAACTTTAACGTCTATAGCTAGACGAGACTAGACTCTCTCTCAGTCAAGATAGATGGGGTCCATCAAATTGACGGACTCAACATCTTCTTTCTGCTCAACGCCCTCAATGTGGGGCTTCAACCTCGGACCATTCACCTTAAATAAGCTACCATCCTTGGGGTTCTGAAGTTTAGCTACTTTATGTGGAGACACCGAGGTGACAATAAAAGCACCATCCCATCTAGAATGGAGCATACCGGGAAAAAGGCAGAGTTTTGAATTAAACAAACACAATTTTTGACCGGATTCAAAGGATTTGGGTAAATTATGTCGGTCATGAAAAGCCTTTGATTTCTCCTTATAAATTCGGGCATTGTCGTATGCATCCCTATGCAACTCCTCAAGCTCATTTAAGTAGAGCTTCCTTTGTGAGCCAGCCAAATTCATGTCAAAATTAAATTGCTTGATTGCCCACATGGCCTTACGTTCTGGCTCAACAGGGAGATGGCATGCCTTACTGTAAACAAGCCGATATGGTGACATACCAATCGGTGTATTGAATGCGGTTCGTTGTGCCCAAAGTGCATCATTCAGTCTCAAAGACCGATGCTTTCGGTTGGGTCTAATTGTCTTTTTCAAAATGTGCTTTATTTCCCTATTGGACAATTATACTTGACCACTTTTTTGAGGATGGTAAGGAGTGGCAACCTTATGAGTGACGGAGTACTTAAGAAGTGAGGTTTGGAGAAACATATTATAGAAATGTTTTCCTCCGTCACTTATAATTGCCCTAGGCGTACCAAACCTACAAAAGATGTTAGTTTGAATAAACTTAACAAGTACCTTATAATCATTGGCTTTGGTCGCCAAAGCTTCTACCCACTTGGAGACATAATCCACCGCTACTAAAGTGTATTCACATAAAAAAGAAGGCGGGAAAGGTCCCATGAAGTCTATTCCCCATACATCAAAAATTTCTACAATCAAAATGGGGTTTAAAGGCATCATGTTCCTTCGGGATATGACCCCAAGTCTTTGGCATCTTTCACATGCCCGAAAAAACTGATAAGCATCCTTAAACAGTGCAAGCCAAAAGAAATCACATTGTAATACCTTGGATGCTGTCCTTTTGGCAGTAAAGTGTCCTCCACAAGCAAATTGTGTGGCAAAATGTAAAAATACTGTGGAATTTACCTTCAGGCACACATCGACGGATGATTTGGTTAGCACAGTATTTGAATAGCTGGGGATCTTCCCAAAAGTAAGACCGAACTTGTTTAAAGAACCGATCCTTCTCTTGTTTAGACCAATGAGAGGGAATCTTACCTATTGCTAGGTAATTGACAATGTCGGCGTACCAAGGTAGCTCCCCTTGAGTTATGTCAAACAGTTGCTCATCTGGAAAGGAATCATGAACTGGTATAGTTTGAGATGACTCAAGGATGATCCGAGAAAGGTGATCAGCCACGACATTCTCACTTCCCTTCTTGTCCTGAGTTTCCAAATCAAATTCTTGTAATAAGAGTTTCCATCTAATTAGTCGAGGTTTGATTTTCTTTTTAGCTAACAAGTGTCTAAGGGCTGCATGGTCAGAACAGACAATTACCTTGGATCCTAAGATGTAGGAGCAGAATTTGTCCAAGGCAAAGATGACGGCTAGCAACTCTTTCTCGGTAGTGGTGTAATTCACTTGAGCATCAAAAAGAGTTTTCCTTGCATAGTAGATGACAGGAGGGAGCATGTCCTCACGCTACCCCAAGACGGCACCCAATGCATAATCGGATGAGTCACACATGATCTCAAAAGGAAGTGACCAATTAGAAGGCTTCATGATAGGGGCAGAGGAAAAGAGAGAACAAAGCTTCTCGAATGCCTCAAGACAAGCTTTATCAAAGTTGAATGGGATGTCTTTGGCAAGAAGATTGCACAAGGATCGTGCTATCTTGCTAAAGTCCTTGATAAAGCGACTGTAGAAGCCGGCATGGCCAAGAAAAGATCGAATCTGCTTCACTAAAGCAGGTGGTGGAAGATTAGAAATCAATTCCACCCTTGCTATATCTACTTCCATCCATCTCTTGGACTCAATGTGTCGCAAGACTATTCCCTCCTAAACCATAAAATGTCTCTTTTCCCAACTTTGGATCAAGTTGTCTCCTTATAGCGTTAAAGCACAAGAGATAGATCCTGGAGACAAACGTCAAAAGAGGATCTAGATACAGAAAAATCGTCCATGAATACCTCCAAGAACTTCTCAACCATGTCCAAGAAGATAGACATCATACATCTTTGAAATGTCACAGGTGCATTGCATAACCCAAAGGGCATGCGCCTATATGCAAAAGTACCGAAGGGACAGGTGAAATTTCTCTTTTCTTGGTCTTCGGGGTCAACGACCACTTGGTTATAGCCGAAATATCCGTCTAAAAAGCAATAGTAGCTCTGACCCGTAAGACACTCTAGGATCTGATCAATGAATGGGAGTGGAAAATGATCCTTCCTAGTACCGGAATTGAGTTTCCGGTAGTCAATGCACACATCCCATCCCATGGTCATGCCTTGTGGAATTAACTCTCCCACAGAATTTTCAATGACTGCGATACCCTACTTCTTGGGTACCACTTGGGTTGGACTGATCCATTTGCTATCGGAGATGGGGCAAATGATACCCGCATCAAGTAACTTCACGACTTCCTTCATAACCACCTACTTTATATTAGGATTTAACCGACACTATGCTTCATGAGAAGGCCTAGCATCATCCTTCAAATGAACGTGGTGCATACAAATTGAGGGGTCAATTCCCTTCAAATCTACTACACTCCACCCAATAGCCTCTTTGTGCTCTTTTAGCACATTTAAAAGCCTACTCTCTTGGTCCTCCTTAAGGTCGGAGGCAATGATGACCGGGAGAGTCTGGTTTGATCCTAAGAAGGCATATTGGAGCTCAGTAGGAAGTGTCTTAAGCTCAAGTTTTGTTGGTAACTCGAGGGATGGAATGGGAGGAGTACTAGAAGTAAGAGGTAGGGGCTCTTTTGGTACCCTCCAAGGAAAGTCTATGGTGGTAGCGATGTCAAGCAAAGAGTTAACTTCGCTGATATCATGCTCCATATCACAATTTTCAGACCCCGGAATGGGTCAAGCATACCTATAAAGGATCCTCAATCAAAAGTTAAGGGAGTGAGTCTTCGACTGATTCTTCAATGATGTCAAGGAAGAAACACTCACTTGCATCAGGTGAAATCTGGAAGCATTGAAGATGTTCAATTTGACTTTCATATTCCCAAAGGATACTTCCATCACCCATGTCATGCAGTTAATGCATGCGTTAGTCATGACTAAGAAGGGACGTCCAAGGATGAAGGGAATATGCCTATCGGGGTTTCGGACAGGTTCTGTATCAAGAATTATGAAGTCTAATGGTGTAATGACATGAACTTTTAAAATATATTTATTATAATTTATTTATAATATAGTTTTATCATTTATACGATATAGGGGTATTTTCGTAACATAGTTTCCAAATTAGGGATCAAATTGATACTATGAGAAGTTAAGGGTTGAGTAAGTTTAAGTTACAAATTTCAGGATTTGGGGACTTATTTGTGATTTTGTGAGACTTTGGGTTGATAGAGGACTTTTAGTATTTGGGGTTAAAATTGTAATTACACTAAAGTATAGGGGGTAATTGGTGGTTATACTAAAATATGGGGGTAATAGT
>JAUPMG010191139.1:0-10191 GCA_031762675.1 Pachysandra terminalis
AATGATATGACAATCCGCGGTCTAGCAATAGATCCCGAAGGTCTAACCTCGTGATCCGTGCCTTCCCTCATGGGATAAGAGTCACTGGGTTCAGGGCGTGACAAGTGCCCTCCTTGGATCTGCAACGAGCAGAACTCGTCTCCTTCATTTGACCATGGATCCGTAAATCTGAACCTCAATTCTTCTCCGCCATCTTCACCCAATCCGGCAGTTCGTCTTCATCATCTACAACTCAAAGCTAGCAACTCTTTCTTCTTGCCCTGCAAAAAAAAAAAACGAAACGAAACACAATCACAACATCTCTGATCTGCTTCAAAGGCACTAGAATTCATCTGAACTCCTTTGAGTTCAAATCTGATCTGCAAATCACGTGAACAGCAACATAGCTTCTCATCATCTTTCCTTCATCAGATCCGAGTAGGGGTGCAACTTGGGTCGGTTTGGGTCAGAATGACCTCAACCCAACCCCAAACCAACCTCCTTGAAGGTCAACCCAACCCGAACTTTGAAACCCAAACACCAAACTGATTTTATTTTGAAAACCATAGACCCAACCCAACCCAAACATCAATTTTAGGTTGGTTTGGGTCGGGTTAATTCAAGCCTTGTCAATTTCTAGTCTATAGATATAATGTTCCTGGAATAAACTTAGCTCATTTGCACCAAAATGAAATTATCAGAAAATACCAAAACTAACAATTATTTGCTTACATTTCTCTTCTGAGCTATTAAGATAAAGCCAGTTATTATACACAAAATCAATTTATCCAGATCAAATCATAATGATTTATCAAAACCCTGGTTTTAAAACTAAACTAAAAACAATTCAAACTTTAAATATTATAGAGTCCGATATTATCTAAGAATCAAAGTCATCTTCTTCAAAAAAGAAGCCCTAATTGATTAAAGAGAGAGAGAGAGAGAGAGAGAGAGAGAGAGAGACCTACCTACCTAAGTGAAGCCTTAACGTCACTATCGTCGTCATCGTCACCACTGGACTGAGTATTGGAACTGTGAAGAGAAAGAAAACCCTAACTCCTCACCCCTCTTCCTCTTCATATTTATGATACACCAAGGGGCTTATTTAAAAATAATAAAAGTTTAGAGAGGTTTTTATAGAGCCCTATATATATATATATAAGTATTTTAAATATCGAGTTAATTCGATTTGGGTTTTGGATTGGGTTGAGTTATCCGAAGCCCCAACCTAAAACCGAACTGAATTAAATCAGGTTGCCTTTTTCCAAACCAAAACAGAGCCAAGGTGCTATAAAACCCAACCTAAACCGACCCAAAGTCGGGTTGGGTCGGTTTGGGTTCGGGTTAGTCCGACCTAAGTTGCACCCCTAGATCCGAGCACCTCATTTGGATTCAACTTATTTTCGGATTCGGTTCAATCGGATTCAATTAATTTTCGGATTCAGTTCATCGGATTCAATTCATTTCCGGATTTAGTTCAATTGGATTCAACACATTTCCAGATTCAGTTCAATCAGATTCAACACATTTCCGGATTCAATTCAATCAGATTCAACTCATCTCTGGATTCACCTCTCGGATATTTCAAACTCATCTGGACCGGTCCAGATCGATACCTGTATGGACCATCCAATTTAAAATTTTAAAAAAAAAAATCGGTTGTAAAAAAACAAAAAACAAGTCGATTGTTCATATTAGTCAGTCCATACCTGTATCGTTTGTACCGGTCCAATCCAGTCCAGAGCCTCACGTTACAACAGTTGTATCGTGGTTTGGGACCGAACCGGTCTTGACTAATCCCAGTATGGACCAGACCGGCTTGGTCCGTTAAACCTTGGTCAACCCGACCCAAACTGAATCGAGTTGCACTCCTACATACTATAGCATAGCAAATGTGCCTTGTACATGCTTGTATAGATATTAAGCTTATATGCTTATATTATTATCTATGAAAGCAAATTTTTTAATATATTTGAATTGAAATTAATAAAGTAATTCTTAAATAACAATTTTTTGAAATGAACATACTCATCAAAAAAAGAAAAATCTGGATGATAGCTTTCCAGAGAACCTATTTTAGTATGAGCTTACTTTTAGATGATTGATTTTCACTTTTAAAAATTTACATACAAAAAATATTTATTAGCAATACTATTTTTTTTTTCTAGAAGACAAAAGTTAAAATAAACTTACTTTAGATGTAGGTAAAACTAGGATTATAGTTTCTCATATTTTCAATTTGCAAGGCTAACATTAGTAAGGAAAGAATGTTTATGTCTTTAATAAAAAGATATAAATCTTATTTAATAAAGGATATAAACATCTTTTTATATATCTGAATTTAGATATGGATAATATAGTCTATAATGCAAATGATGTCAACACTTCTCGTTAATGTTAAGATGAAAAGTTAACAAAAGGGGTGTCTCTCCAATACAGTACATAACCTCAAAGAGTATAAGTAACGTTTCAGACAACACGGGCGTTTCTGCTTTTGTCCAAAATGTGAGGGGTTGTAACTTGTAAGTGGAGTTAACCCTTCAAGTTTAAGAGGACGGATACATTGGTGAGGTATGTGAGATTCCAAGGTCAGAAACCAGGTGTGGCACAGACTTTCCATTTGACAACTGGGCTTAAGAAACCAGGTCTGACAGATTTGCCACTTCACAACTCGGTCTAAGAAACCAGATGTGACACAAATTTGCCAACTCACAACTCGGTAAAGAGTACTTTATCATGTGGACAGTGGCTAAAAAATTTAGGTTTAACCAGCACATTAAGGCTGCGATTGGCGCAGCTTCTATAAGTATTTATTGCTGCTTATAGTTTATATAAGCATTATTTAAAATTAAATGTGTTTGGTAGTGCCTATGGGTAAGTGCTTACCCATAAGCAGTAGAGGAAAGGTACCTATAAGGAGAAGTTACTCTCTAGCAGCTTCTCCCAAGTTCTTATGCGTTAAGCTACTTCACTACTTTAGTAATATTTTTAAAATATCTATTTTACACCTAAACTCTCATAAACACTTAAATAAATGTTATTTGTAAATTTTAATAATATTTTTATAATACCTATTTTACCTCTAATGTTTCATAAGCACTTAAATAAATGTATTTACCAAACGCTATTTTCTTTAAATAAGTAATTTATTGTTGCTATGGATAAGTGCTCCTATTGAGCAACTTATCTAATGAGTGCTTTATCCATAAGCACAAACCGGGCTAAACACAGCCTAAATTTACTAGGAAACACCGGAAGTCCTTTTGCCCTGCGTGTTTATGTAATTGCCTAAAAAATTACTGATTATATTCTGATAAACATAGTTCAAAGGTGAGCACCTTTCAAGGGAAAATGAGACCAACTCTGTCATAATGGTTAGGGGATGGCAAAGGGTCGGATCATATCCCAAACCCACCTATCTAGTAAATGAGTTGGCGGGCATATAATGCAAACCTATGTCACACAATCCGTGCTATAGGGGGCGTTTTGGCACTCATAATGCAAATCCATATTCTGAATGCGGAACGTCCCTAATATACGGATTTAACTTTTCAAATACGCAGATTTGATTTTCTAGGTGCAGATTGGAGTAAAACTGTAAAAATAAAGAGATTTGTCTATAATTTTAGAGGTTTTTATGAAAATATAAAAATAGACATCTTTTATACTATTTTACAATGTGAGGATTTGAATAAAACTGTAAAACTAAAGGATTTTCTTATAATTTGTTGGAGGTTTTTATGAAAATATAAAAAGAGATCTCTGACAACATGGTTAAACTAGACCGATAGAATAAAACTGTAAAACAGAAAGGGTTTTTTTGTAATTTATTAGGGGTTTTAATAAAAATATAAAAATAGATCTCAAAAATATTTTAAACTAGATTGGAAGATAAATTGAGATATTTTTTTGTATTATTTCCTTTTGTTGTATCAGTGATTGAACATACCAATGGAAATTCAAATATTTTTTTATATAAATTAAAATTTGTATGTATATATATATATATATATATATATATAAGTTATTTTCAAGTTCGGAGCTCTTGCGCTTTCACTCCGTCACCCGCTCGGCGTTCTGGTGACTTCGATGCAACAACCCGACCAAATCCATTTGTTATTCAGGCAGGTTCAGTTTGACCCAATTAAATTGGTACGGGGCAGGAGCCGCCCACCAATATGGAAACTCATTTGAATTAAGCACAAACCAACGGCCGGAGGGAGCCCACATCAAACAAACTCCTGATATATCATTTAAACGTTTAGTCAAAGTTTAGATCAGCTCAAGAACCCCAACCCAACAGAAGGATGCTAATCAACTGAACTATACAGGCGAGACCCACTGCCCCTGGAAAAAGATACGGAACTGGATTGACTTCTCTAATTCAGATGACTCAAACCATTTCCGAATTGTCATATATGTTTAGCTCTCCAATCAACCGCAAAATTTTCTTCCTCATCATCTTCATCTTCATCACTTGATTCTTCAAGGCTGGGCTCACTGTCCATAGCCACAGGACCTTTCTGCCCAGCAGATCCAGCAGCCCTTAACTCCATTTTCTTCATCTTTAGCATTTCCACTCTATCCCTGTAAGTCCTATAATAAAAGGGGAAAAGGGATTTCAATTACAAAAGCAACTTCAGAAATAAAAATTGCTGTTAAAGACCAAATAACTATTTTTGGCTCATTCAAAACGCACTTTTGTTCCACAGACTCGGCCTCCTCTATCACCTCAGCAGCATCAAACTGACAAATACAGTGCAACAGAGTTTATTCCAGTAAATATAATATGTCTGCAATGCATTCTACCTAGACATCTTAAAGTGTAACAAAAAGTTATTACTCACCTCTTCTTCCCCCAAACGGTCATCCACTTCCTGTAAATCCTCTTTAATCACCTTTTCAAACGCTTTGTACTCGTCTCTGAAAATATTAAATATTATAACAAAAATATTTACAAATTATATTGGTTATCCATATAATGCATTTTTTGATTATAGATTATATGCAAAAGACGAAATCATGTAGAGCATTGTCTAGAATTTGAAATCCACAAGATTAAAAGAACCCGGCTATGTAAGTTGCACAAGGGCAGTTCAACAATCTTATGGATGAGAATGACGTGATGGCATTTTGGATGCTATCAACTAAATCTACCACTGAAATGCGACCCTTGATTATGGTTTTTTCAAACAAAGAATTCAACAGCAGCAGCATTAATGTCACCAACTCATTATCAGGAATTATTTAAAGAAATGTCAGACATGGTGTGTTCTCAGAGCACATAAATCTCATAATAGCAAAGGAACCAAGAAATAAAAGAACAAGGATACTCGTGAAGGAAAGTCGATATTTCTTTATATATCACATTAGAAAGAAGAGATGAGGAACTTAAGGAGCAGAATTGAATTAAAGCATACATAGTTTTCAAACTTAATTAAGAATAAAACTTACCTAGAAATACATTGTTAGGTAGAAACCAGAAAAGCCAATGTCTTAAACACAGAGGCTGCGTGGCCCGGCTTATATAAGTGCTTATTTCAGCTTATAGCTTATTAAAGCACTTTTTACAATTAAAAGTGTGTTTGGTAACACCTAATGGGTAAGTGCTTACCCATAAGCAGTAGAGGAAGGCTACTCATAAGGAAAAAGCTGTTCTCAACAGCTTCTCTTATCACTTATGCGAGAAGTTATTTCTAAACTTTAGTAATATTTTCATAATACCTATTTTACCCCTAAACTTTCATAAGCACTTAAATACGTGTTATTTCTAAACTTTAATAAGATTTTTGTAATACCTATTTTACCCCTAAACTTTCATAAGCACTTAAATAAATGTATTTACCAAACGCTATTTTCAAGTAAGCAGTTTATTGTTACTGTGGATTAAGTGCTCCCATTGAGCCACTTATCCAATGAGTGCTTATCCAAAAGCACAAGCCGGGCCAAACGCAGCCAGAGTGTTGCAGTAACTTGTAAAAAGGGTGGTTCATGGCCAATGATTAGAACTGTCTGGGTCAACTGTTATGACTGTTGACATCAAGCTGGCATCATAAATATATTACGTGAAATTATTAATAATAACAATACTATTCATGAACTAATGTCAATATCTAGGGTCCAGCCCCCTCAGGAGGTCTGTTTGATCTTTGTTTAAAACGAGTTAAAAACTTAAGAACCTGGAAGACCCTATCTTGACCCAGAAAACCCAGACGGCTTACATCACAACGTCATGAGCACCACAAAAATCTATAAATTTGCATATTTTGACCCCATCCATTCTATCTTTTAAGTTATACATTCATTGTCCATTTCTCACTCTTTTCTCATCCCTTTGCTCCACCCACTTTCCTTAATGGTGACTGCAACTGGTGGCAGCGAAAGGAACTGCAACCAGCAGGGGGGCAGTAAGCCAAGCTTCCTCAATTTTATTTTCATTAGTTCTTATGGATCTCCTAATTCTTCCATTTTCTACACTTCTATTTTTGATTGATGAGCTAACATTAATACAAAACCTAAATCCTATGACTTCTTGTTGCACCAAAAATGTAGGCAATGTAAGGTAAGCAGTGGCTAGAACATCTTCATTTCTGAAGGCTTCTGTAACAGTAATATTATCATCATCAGTAGAAACATAAGGAAATCACAGCATATACCAATAATCCGAAATCAATATAAAGAAGAGATTATATGAGATAAAAGGAGATGAAGAGAAATGAGAACTAAACCAAATAACTGATATATGTAGAGGTGAATGTGGAAAAGTTTAGAATTAAATAAGATCAACACATTTACCTTTGCATAATAAGGTTCATTAAACCTTATCAGATAGGGGATATGTTTAAACAAGATCCTCTTCCATCAAACATCATATTCTGTTTTCTAATTTCCCGTGTTATATGATGAGGTTCCCGCGATTTATTATTTTTTTCACTTTATTGATTTTGATTCACAAATGGAAAATTTGTACTACTTTCACCATATCTGTTTTGGTTCACAGACAGAATTTGATCTAAAGTCGTGGATATGCTATTTTCAATTTTTTTCTACATTTGTCAACAACAATTCTAAGTATCTGCTGTATATATTTTTCATGCCAACACTGTCAAAATGCCCAAGCGAGCCTAAGCATTAGATTTGGCAAATTGCTTACAAGCTCACTCGGCAAACTTGTGTACCCAATATACTGGATATTTCATATTTTAAGGAAAACAATGTGCGTAAAAGAAACTACTTGTGAGTTGTGAGCTGGATTTGAGAATATGCAGTATTGCATAATATTAGCATAATATGCCACAGCAATTTGTATGGCAATGTGCATATGGTCAAAGCAATAAAAAAAATTAAGAATAAACATCTCAATTTCAAGAACTTAAAAAATAAAAAGGTTTCCAAAAATAAGCAAACGTCAAAAATAAGTCGATGTGTTTCTATTTGATAAATTAAGTAGGTTCATATATGGATCAAGAAAACATGAATACAAAATTGAAGTATTACCTAATCATTAAGATGGGCTCTTTATAACTAAAAGAACATTAGTGATGCATTAGGTATAACCTTCAGGAAATGACATGTCACAATTTTTATAGGTATGTGACCTTTAATAAAACCATGAGACGTTATTTGAACTGACCCAAAAGGATCAACTGATAAAACCAAATTGAACCATCCTGCCCTTTTACCAGGTCAATGGCCAGTTTAGGTTTTATTATATTGACTTCAAGAATAGGTGTGTTTTTAAATGTTAGCTTCGGCTGAAATTATTGCTTGTCTATATTCATCATCTACAAAGGACCTCAAACCAGCATATATTCCATTCAGATTCCGCAACAAGGAGATTAGAAACCATATCGGTCAATATGGTCTATATTTTACAATATATCAAGTGTATTTAACCAATATACTCTATATATGTAATGCCACTGCCTTTTTTACGTGCAAAAGCATGAAAAATGAATCATTGATTCATTGTTCAACTCTCCTTCTCACCAAAAATACCAAACATCATTGAAATATAGCCAGTTTCGCCCCAGAATCAAAATCTTCTTAGTTTGATTGGAAACATCGCTTAAAAAGCATTTTTCCTCTAATCTTTTTGAGGTATGCATTGTAAGAGTTATTTTTATTATTATTATTCAAAATTATACTTTTTATGCCTAAAAACATGTTTTGGAGATCTATTATATGGATCTATGAATTTCAAGTAAAATCCATAGATATAGATGCTCAATTTATTTTTTTTTAAGTTTTCATGGGGCTGCTCGCGCACCGATTTGTTTCCACATTAATATATATTATGTGTATGGGTATAATAAGAAAACACATGTTAATCTATCATATTTTTAACTTATCTTTGCATCTAAATGAGCCTTGTTTTAAGTATGCATTATTTTCCATGCATATCCATAGTGTTTACAACGTTTCCACACGTATCCAATACATATCCATTTTTGACTAACCTCCATGCTACCTCGATACGATATTTTGAAACATGCTAGAAACCTTTTTTGGCTAAGGCTGATACCGCCGGCCGGCAGTCCGGCGACCGGTCCGGCCGGTCCGGTGTGATCTGAAAATTTTAAAAATTTTAATTTTTTTTTTTTCGTTTTCTGTACCGGCGGGTCGTCGCCGGTTCCGATATTTAAAACCTTGGACAAAAGTACCTTGAAGTTTATTATACATGAACATCATGGCAAAAAAGAATGGAAGTGCACACAAATAAAAATAATAATAATAATAATAATAATAATAATAATAGAAATAAAAATAAAAAACAGATGAATAAAACTTACTTAATATCAGGCTTAACAGGCTCAATACCACGTGCGCGTAGATCGGCATCCTTGTTATCAAAGAACCCTTCAGGAAGAGCACCCTTTACTTGCTTAACTTCTGATCCACCGGTTCTTCCTGATATGTGAAGCTCACTGGCAGGCTTAATTTCACTTCTACCTTTCATCTCCACAGCATCAACATTGAACAATAAGCCTTTTTTGTTTTCCAAATCGAACAGCACGGTTGAATGAGTTAGAGAAGAACCTTCTGCATTTCCATTTATATGCAGAGATAAATCAGAATCCACTAACTTGACATAAGCATGGGGAGCACTAGATTCAATCTTGCCTCCAGTACCTGGACCTAGATATACAGTACAAAATTGTAATGAGTTACTACTCAAAACTCAGTGTTTGCAGGATCCCTTTCTAATTCCACATATAGCAGAAACTATTCCCAAAGAACGTGGGAATTGAAGCTGTAACATCTGAAACTTTGGGGAGTGGCAACTTCACAAAATCTATTTTTAAAGACAAAATGGAAAGCCATATTCATCTTAATGTTCTGCAACACTACAGCTCTTGATACTGAAAAATGAACCTCTCACGTACAAAAGAAGGCAAACTTGCATGTCATCTACAAAATCCTTCTTATGTATGTATGCATGTACCAATGTATATGCATATGTGTGCATGTATGTATGTGCTCTTGTGTGTGTGTGTGTGTGAGTGCGTGTGTATATATATATATATTTCAATGCAATTAAGCCAGAAAATTCTTTACAAATTCCCAGTTATCTTTGCAACTTTGTCTTCTTTCTTCTAAAGTTTTTTTGTTGCCCCATCTCAAAAAAATAACATAAATAAAAAGTTAAAAAAATGAAAATTGCAAATTGGCCCCTTGCTATAAAAGCCAAGGACCTGTTCGTTACAAGCCCCCACCCACACTTTATAATTTTTTATTCTTATTCTCTCTTTTCTTTTTACCGAGAACTTTCACAAAACCCTAGCTCTCTTCTAACCCTAAATCCCATTCTTTTCATTGCAAAAACCTCAGCCGCTGGTGACCTACCATCGGAAAAGATAGACAAGGTTCCTCCCTCCCTCCCTAAATCCCATTCTTTTCATTGCAGAAACCTCAGCCGCCGGTGACCTCCCTCTCTCTCTCTCTCTCTCTCTCTCTCACACACACACACTCAAGATACCTCAAAACTCTAGCTCCATTTGTATGTATTAGGGGTGCCCTGAATCCCATTCTTTTTATTGCAGAAACCTCAGCCGCCGATGCCCTCTCTCTCTCTCTCTCTCTCTCTCTCTCTCTCTCTTTCTAGATACCTCAAAACTCTAGCTCCATTTGTATATATTAGGGGTGCCCTAAATCCCATTCTTTTCATTGCAGAAACTTCAGACGCCGGTGCTCTCTCTCTCTCTCTCTCTC
>JAUPMG010191159.1:0-10190 GCA_031762675.1 Pachysandra terminalis
GAATGACCCTTTTAATGCATGTCCTCATCACACAAACTACATGTCATGTATAGATATATGAATCAAACATAAACATTCAATAATATGCAACACTTTGCATCCGAGTTAAAATTTCTCATGTCATTGGTATGAAGAATTTCAAACACATGCACATAATTTCCATATGTATTCATTTATGAAAGACAACCATTTATCTAGAATGTATAAGTCATAATACATGCTCATAAAATTTCATCACCATTGGAACACAATTCATTTCGCCAGCTTACCGTACCCCTACCGACTAGGCTGCCGACGGCGTCGGTGGACCTCGTTGGTGTATCGGTGTCGGTGTACCCCCAATCAATTTTTCTCTAAAGTTTCTTTCGGTGGCTAGGCTGGTATACCGGTCCAGCCCTCTGTGGATGTTTTGTAGCGGTGGCTAGTCCGGCACACTGACTCCACCTACCGAAAGAACCTCCACAAATATTTTGTCGTCGGCAGACCCCGACGGTTGACCGTCGTGGCTGTCGACCAAACACAAAAACATAGCATTCATTTTGCCGATGGACCTCGACGGTATACCATCCTAAGCCCCTGGTGTGCACAGAACTTGAATTTTTCTAGGTTTCTTAACTCAATTAAAAACCTAGATTATTCAATCTAGCATTCATATAATCCAATATACTTAATCAGTGTAATGCTTAACATTCTACTACATTTTTGCACATTCATGAATCATATCTACTAATCAACACAAATAAATCATAAAATTTGCA
Source organism: Pachysandra terminalis (assembly GCA_031762675.1). NCBI lineage: Eukaryota > Viridiplantae > Streptophyta > Magnoliopsida > Buxales > Buxaceae > Pachysandra > Pachysandra terminalis. The sequence goes on from JAUPMG010191159.1 coordinate 759, forward strand.
AGATTCAATCAAACATATGCCAGATTCAATCAAACATGTTTAATGTTCGGAGATTAAATCCATTAAACCAACGGAAACCCTTCATTCATTTTTCCACCGAAAGTACACGAGTACTTACTCGATTAAGTGTGAAAAATTCCTTGGTTGTTGTGCTTCCAACTCTTTAGATGAACCTCAAGCTATTCTCCATCTTCTTCTTCTCTCTTTTCTCAGGAAAATCACAATAAGATGTGTTTTAGGGTTAGGTTAATGAGACTTAAGTCATCTTACTCTTGAAACTAATCTTGACCTTTGATTTAGATTCAATACTTTATGGGAAGTGATTTTAACCTTTTATTCAATTTTTAAGTGATAATGATCTAGTGTATGACATGCTAGCCATCTCATGTACTTCACCCAATAGGGAAAGATTATCTATAATTTCTTATTAACCCTAAAGGTCTTATAGCTTTAACTCTAAATTTATGGTAATTACAAATTAGTCCTGAATTACTTATTAAAATTTTCAGTTCATTACAATCTACCCTGAAAAAGAATTTCGTCCTTGAAATTTACATACCTGGTTCTCGAAAAGATGTGGATATTTCCTTTGGATATCCTCTTCTAGCTCCCATGGCTCGCCATGGTGACTCCTTTGGATTTTCAACATTGGTATCACTTTGGTGTGCAACACTTGTTCCTTGCGGTCTAGAATCTTCATGGGTATCTCATCGTATGTTGCATCCTCTTTGTGGAAATGGTTTGCCAATCAATAATACTAGACGGATCCGGATGATACTTCCTAAGCATCGACACATGAAATACGTTATGTACTTGTGATAAGTCCGGTGGTAGCAATAATCTGTATGCCACTTCTCTAATCTTCTTAATGATCTCAAACGGTCCAACGTATCTTGGAGATAACTTGCCCTTCTTCCCGAATGTAAATACTTCCTTCATAGGTGAAACTTTCAGGAATACCCAGTCACCAACTTCAAATTCCAACTTTCTTCTTCTGATGTTTGCATAATTCTTTTGCCTACTCTGAGCTGTTAGTAGTCTTTCTCTGATGATCTTTATCTTCTCTGACGTTTCTTGGATCAACTCGGGTCCCATGCCAACTGATTCTCTTCTTCGTTCCAACACAAAGGTGATCTACAAGGTCTTCCGTATAAAGCTTCGAATGGTGTCATACCGATGCTGGTCTGATAACTGTTATTGTATGAAAACTCCACTAAGGATAGATGTTCATCCAAACTTCCCTTTAAGTCTAGAATACAAGCCCTCAACATGTCTTCTAATATCTGGTTAACTCTTTCCGTCTGGCCATCGGTTTGAGGATGATATGCGGTGCTGAAGTTCAAGTTGGTACCCATAGTTTTCTGCAAACTTTTCCAAAAACGAGATAAGAAATGAGAATCTCTATCGGCAATGTTCGTGATTGGGATGCCATGAAGTCTCATAATCTCCTTCATGTATAGCCTAGCCAAGTCTTCCATAGTTGTTGTTGTATGGGTAGGAATGAAGTATGCTGATTTGGTTAAACGATCTACTATCACCCAAAGACTATCGTGGTTGAGTTTGGTCTTCGGCTATCCTTCTATGAAGTCCATGGAAATGCGCTCCCATTTCCATTCTCCTACTGGCAATGGTTGAAGAGTACCACTCGGCTTCTGGTGTTCTACCTTTGCTTGTTGACACACTACACAATGAGTAATTAACTTCGAGATGTCTTTCTTCATCTTCCTTCACCAATAGTATCTCCTAAGATCTTTGAACATCTTAGTACCACATGGATGGATTGAATACCGCGATCGATGAGCTTCCTTCAGAATTTCCCTCTTCAACTCCTCATTTTCCGGGACACACAATCCTCCTTTCAGTCTAATACTCCAATCTTTCTCACGAGTCCAATCAGGTTTCTGATCATCATTTGCTAAATTTTTGCCACCAATCATCTCTCATCTTAGCTTCAACAATCCTCTCCTTTAAGTCTGGTTTGATAATCAAAGTAAACAATTTCGCCTTCGCTCTCTTGATATCCACATTAATTCCAATGTCTAACAATATTTCAAATAACTTCCATTCTTGAACTAAGAGTTGAGCCACAAGATTCCTAGGCTTCCTGTTTAGTGCATTTGCTACAACATTAGCTTTACCTGGATGGTACTGGACTGAAAAATTGTAATTATTCACCAATTCCATCCGTCTCCGCTGCCTCAAATTCAACTCCGTTTGCGAAAACAGATATTTCAAACTTTTATGATCTGAGAACACCTCGAATGTCTCTCCATAGAGATAATGTCTCCAAATCTTAAGAGTGAAAACTACTACTGCTAACTCCAAATCGTGTGTCGGATACTTCCTCTCATGAGTCTTCAATTGCCTAAATGCGTAACCTATCACTTTCTGATCTTGCATAAGAACACAACCTAATCTCAATAGTGAAGCATCTGCATAAATCTCAAACTTGACTCTGCTTCTTGGAAGAGCTAAAACTGGAGTTTTCAACTTCTTCTTAAGTTCCTGAAATGCCTTCTCACATTCTTTTGTCCATTTGTACTTCACATCTTTCTTGGTCAAACGAGTAAAAGGAACAACAATACGGGAAAATCCTTCTATGAATATTCTGTAGTCTCCTGCTAAACCCAAGAAACTTCGGATTTCAGTTACGTTCTTCAGTCTTTCCCAATTCAACATTGCCTCAACTTTAGATGGATATACAGAAATTCCTTTCTTAGACACCGCATGTCCTAAGAATTTCACCTCTTCCTTCCAAAATTCACATTTCTCGAACTTCGCGTACAATTGATGACCTTTAAGAGTCTAAAGTGTAATCTTGAGATGTTCTTCATGTTCTTCTTGAGACTTGGAATATATCGAGATGTCCACAAAAACTACCAAGAACTGATCAAGGTAAGGTCGAAACACGCGGGGCATCATGTCCATAAAAGTTGTTGGTGCGGATAAATCTCAACTGGAGTATCTCATCCAATTGAATCTTGAGTTCTTTCAACTCAGTGGGTGCCATCCTATAAGTGGGTAACGCAATGGGAGTAGCACTTGGAACTAAGTCAATTGAAAACTTGGTCTCTCTCTTGGGAGGAAATCCGGGTATGTCTTGGAATACATCCCCAAATTGACACACTACAGGGCTTGCTTCCCTTCTAATGACCACAATTCAATCACAGCAAGCTGATCAGACATGTCTAATCGAAGCCCTAGAACCTTCACCAAAGGTCCTCCAGGAATAACGAATGTCATGGTCCTACTATTGCAGTCTATCTGTACCTTGTATGCAGTCAACCAATCCATACCTTGGATCACATCGTATCCCTTCATATCCAGAATTACCAAATCAATAGGCATTATAGTCTCTCCCAGAACAATAGAGCAAGACTTACACACTCTACTCAAAGATGCGGAACCTCCCACAGGGTTCGTCACTACCAGATTAGAATCTAATTTGACACTTACCAAAGCCAAAACATCGATAAATGAACGAAATATAAAAGAAAGCGATGCTCCAGTATCGAACAATACATGAGCTGAAGTAGAGAAGATCGGTAGAATACCGTCCAGTACTCCCCTCTGAGGCTACTGTTCACCTACTCTCTCTTCTGCTAAGTCTGTAGGCTGGTTGATGGCATGCAAACGATCTTGTGGTTGATATGGTCGTTGTTGCTGCTGTGGTTGTGGATGCGGTTGATACTGAGGAACTGCAGGCCTCGGTCCTCTTTGCTGATTTTGTTGTTGCTGCGGCGGTACTTGTCTAGGAAATGGTGGTTCTTGTCCTGGAGCAACTTGTGGATAGTATGGCCTTGGCACAAACTGCTGCGGTGCAAACAAAGGTCTAGACTGAAAATTCTGAGGTCTCGGCCCTTGGAATCTCGGTGGTAGACGGCAATCTCTTCAAAGATGACCTGTTTTTCCACAGTTGAAACATGCTTTGGTGGTAGGTTGAGTTAGGTGGTTTTCTCCATGGATTTCTAAACTTGAAATAGTGATGGAGCTTCTTATTGAAGAAGGTTTTTGCGCCTATTGGAAGGGTGGCCGTTGATCGTGATTGACGTGTGGACGGGTGCGAATTCACCCTATATTCTCTTTTTTGGTAAGGGTTTGATTTGCAGATTTTTTTCTTCTGATCGAGATATCATCATGAGTACCTCCGAATGAAGTTCGATTGAACCGAAGCTGGCTGTTTCTGAGATTGTGTCGTCATCTATCCGCCTTACTGATCAACCATTAGATGGAACCGACTTTCAGCATTGGCGTAAAATTGCTTTATTTGCTATTCGTGGCATGGACAAAGAGGAGCATCTTACGGGTAAATCTCCTGATCCAAGAACTGATCCTATAGGTACCAAAGTTTGGTTGCGTAATGATGCTCGATTATACAATCAATTACTTAACTCTATGGAACCTAAGGTGTCTGTCTTGGTAACACACTGCGATACGGTTAAAGAACTGTGGGAATACCTTATGGTCTTGTATTCAGGAAAAGACGATCTAAATTGTCTTTATGATATATCCCTACCTTTCTTTTGAACGGAGCAAGGCGACATCTCTGTTAATGATTATTTTGCTGCATTTAAAAGAGTGTATGAAGAGCAATGTATTGATGCCTTTGACTTTGGATATTAATCAGATGAGACAGCAGCGGGAACAATTAGCAGTTATGGCTTTTCTTAGTGGTCTGAGATCAGAGTTTGACCCCGCTAGATCTCAAATCCTAGCGAGTCGTGAATCTTCCTTGACTAAGGCTTATTCTCGTGTGCTTTGCTCAGCCTGTTCCGCTCCTACATCTATGGACACGAGTGATCGTGCCGCTTTGGCAGGTCACTTCCCGTCAGGAGGACGTGGTGGTAGAGGGGGAGGACGTGGACCCGATAGGAAAATTATATGTTTTCACTGTGGCGGTGTTGGCCACACGCTTGACAAGTGTTGGAAATTACTTGGCAAGCCTCCCAATGCCCCGATCTGCTCATATTATTTCCGGCTCTGTCTAGGATACCTCTACAGTAGTGTCTGCTCCTCCCGATGATAATTTCTGTCTCACAGCCGAGGAATAAGAATATTCCTCGATTGCCTACATATCTGCGTTTCCTAGGACTTGGGTGATTGATTCTGGAGCTTCTGATCATATGACTGGGTCCACAGGTATTTTACACTCATTCACTCACGACTTCTCATTCTGATGTTAGAGTGGCGGATGGGTCTTTCGTGGCGGTTAAAGGGATTGGCACTGCTTTTCCTACGCCTACTATACGACTGTCATCTGTGTTATATCTGCCTAATCTTCCTTCTAATTTGTTGTTTGTTAGTGCTCTTACGAAAGAGCTTGATTGCCTGGCTACATTTTATACTGATCATTGTGAGTTTCAAGATTGTTCGACGAGGCGGACGATTGGTAGGGGGCATCGCACTTCAGGTCTCTACTTGCTGGAAGAGGGATCAAATTCTGTGGCGTGTTCCGGTCTGTCTCCCACTCCTTTGGAGCTTCACTGTCAGCTTGGTCATCTTACTCTCCCCAGTTTGAAGCGTCTATGTTCGCCCCTGGTGTCGCTACAGGAATTATTCTGTGAGTCGTGTCAGTTTGCGAAACATCATCGCAGGTCGTATGTGTCAAGTCCTAATAAACGAGCATGTGCTTCTTTTGGTTTAGTTCACTTTGATATTTGGGGTCCTTGTTCGGTCCCGTCAAAATCTGGTTTTCGTTATTTCGTTACATTTGTGGATGATTATTCTCGTGTTACATGGGATTTATTTAATGAAACAACGTTCTGAACTATTGTCTTTCTTTGTGCATTTTATGTTGAGGTACGCATTCAATTTTTTGTCCCTATTCGTATATTGCGTAGTGATAATGCTCGTGAGTATTTGTCTGGTCCCCTTGCTTCTTTCATGTCAAATCAAGGTATTATTCATCAGTCTTCTTGTCCAGATACTCCCCAACAGAATGGGGTGGCTGTACGTAAAAATCGTCATCTTATGGAAGTAGCACAAGCTCTTATGTTTGATATGCACCGCCCAAAATTTTCTGGGGCGATGCTGTTCTTATAGCAACATATTTAATTAATCGAATGCCTTCGTCCGTCCTTTTGGGGGAGATTCCTCTTTGCATTCTATATCCATGTCATCCCTTACATTCTCTTCCTGTTAGGATGTTTGGATGTACGTGTTATTGTCGAGATATTCGACCTCAGGTGACGAAGCTCGATCTGAAATCGTTAAGGTGTATTTTTCTTGGTTATTCTCGTACACAAAGGGCTATAGGTGCTACTCTCCTGAGTTGGGATGGTATCTGGTGTTATCTAATGTCTTGTTTCGTGTCTTTTCCTTTCTTATCTCACTCGTCATTCTCCAATGCGTCTGAGTCGTCTGGGCTCGATGACTTTCTATTGTATGATCTCATACGAGTTCCTCCGAGTCTGTCTGTTACACCTAGGAGTCCTACTCTTCAGACCTGTGTTCGTGGCTCTCGCAGAATTTTTGGTTCTTCTCCTGTAGCTACTCCTGAGCCCCCCTCTACTACATCGGACTCCTTGTTGTCTGATCCACCGGCTGATACTGATCTCCCTATTGCTCTTCAGAAGGGTCTTCGTGAATGTGCTAAATATCCTGTATCAATTACAATTTCATATGCAGGCATGCCTCTGACTCTACAGGCCTTTATTTATACCTTAGATGTTGTCTCGACCCCTCGTTCTCTGTCTGAGACCCTATCGTCTCCCGGGTGGCGGGCGGCCATGGTACGGAGCACCGAAGGTGCGCCTACGGCCCAGAAAAGTGTTCGACGAATGTTCGGCGCGCCTAAGGGTCGCTGAACGTCGCGAAATGGAAAAAACGGAGGGATTTTGAGAGGGTTTTCAAGACCATTTCTATTCTAACACAATCACATTCAACATATCTCAATCTCACAACTAAAACCTACCATATCTCACACAAATCCTACAAATCAAAATACCTAACTAATACACATTCAAATCTATCATGAACCATATAGATTTTCTAGGAAAATGGGAAGAAAACTATCTGAAACCTAAAATCCATACTTACCTCAATCCATGCTAAGCCAAGAAATCCAACCCTTCTTCTTTCCTTTCTTTCTCCAAGTTCTCCTCTTCTCTTCCCTTTTCTCTCCCAAGCTCAACCCAAGCCAAGAGACAAGGTAGCTCGTCTCCTAAGCTATCAACTACCCTCCTCTTTCTCTTAGACACATGTCACACACCCCTCACTCACCATTTTAAAACGCCATCTCCACCCTCAAATCCCAACCACCAAATCTTAACCCTCCATCTCCAACTAACATGGTTTATTACAAAAATGCCATTAGCTCAAAAGAGGCTAGGATATGCTATCATACTTCCCACAAGGACCATAGAAATTCATGGGATGCATCACACGGTCGGATTTTAATCCGATGTTAAATCAACTTGGCAGTAATGGAATTTAAAAGGATGTAAAGCGAGATGAAATGACTAAGTATTATATCGGGTCGTTACACTGTGCCACCATGCATCTCTCAACAATACATGCACCCATTCAGACTAAGGCGACATCGGAATCCGTGCGTACAACATGGTTTTAGGGACTTACAAACCATGGGAAGTCATGCCCCACCTTTGTTATTATCAGGGATCCCACTTCCTACTAGAGGGGGGTGACCCATCGCCAAATCATAACCATTCGGATTACCCTCTATATACAATACAATATATAGGTATTATCGGGATCTTGGGGTAGCTAATCCCTCACCCATAAGTCATTCAGATTAGTCCACATAGGACTCCAGAGAATTTATCTCTCATTTGGAACTCAACTCTGAGTCCAAGCATCCTCACGTCACCCATTGGTCCTCCTTAAAGGATCCAAGGTTAGTCCAAGGTCTGGGCCTCCATGGGGGCCCACCATGCATTAATGTCCTTTAAAATGCATGCGAGTATCAATCAACTACATGTATGCTCAAGAATAATCGATATTAAGTGAACATGCATCATTTAACCATAAAGAACAAGTAAACATCACAATAGTTCAATGTGCATCAATGGTAAGTTTGGGTGTTAATCCCACATTCAATTCTTCCTCCTTGTGCCTCAAACACCCCCGTCAGCGGGTGCCTTCGGTGGACCGACAAAAAACTCTACAGGTCCAAATACACCCGTCGGTGGGTGCCATCAGTGCCACCGACGCATCCCCCGACGCCGTCGGCGGGTTCCGTCGGTGCCACCGAAGAATCCCCCGACCAAAATCTCCGTCCCATATCTGTCGGCGGATCCCGTCGGTGCCACTGATGAATCCACCGACGCCCGTTGGCGAGTGCCGTCGGTGCCATCAACGCATCCCCCGACCAAAATTTCTAAAGTTTAAGCCTCTGTCGGCGGGTGCTGTCGGTGGACCGACGAGTCATCGACAGTACCCATCCTGTGATCAGTTCGTCGGAGATCCGTCAGTACCACCGACGATCCACCGACCCCGTCGGCAGACCGACGAACCCCCGACGGAAATAGTGATTCCATATGCTTCGTCGGTGGGTGCCGTCAGCGGACCAACAGGCGCGATGTTTTTTTGCCCAGATTTCTCCCCGAAGGCTATCATTCTAAATCTCTTCAATTAGTCTCTCATCCAAGAACATTATGGGTTTAAAAACAGATGTAAATTCGTATCAAACACACACAAACATAATGGTAATCATCTAACATGCATTTGACACAATTAATCACACAAATCACTTGAATATGCATTTGAGAGTCAATATCACATCCACACACTAAACTCTAGCACGAAATGAGTTGAAACTAGAATAAATGAACACACCATCCTAATCTCTACTCATAAAGACATTCTCAACATTATGAAGAAGCAATCACATCATCAAAGCATGGAAAATTCCAAGAATACACCATAAATGCACACAATATACTTGCCTCTTCAATGCAATGTTTCCTCTTCGATTTCTTGGGTTGGAGGGAGCTCAAGCTAGATTTCTCCCTTCTTCTCCTTGTTCTCTTGGTCTCCTTTCTTCTCGGCCAAAATCCAAAAACAAATGAGACTAGGATTTTCTCAAAAGCCCTAATCTCTAACACAACAAAATCTGGGCCCTCCATTGGCCTTGGCTCATGAGATTAGATCTTAGCCACACAATCTCACTAAAGTGAAAATACTAGGGTGTGCAGCTTTAAAAGCATCAACTGCACCACCAATGGGCTGGGTTAAAATAGTTAACCCTTAACCCCACCATAACAGAAAATTACGAAAGTGCCCCCAAACTAAGAATAAAATTTTCCGGGTCGTTACAATTATTCAACATAATGGCAAGCACATACACATGAAATCCAAATGCATGCTGTTGATTGTGTCACTAGATGTCCACGCTTGATCCCTACCTATCCAACCATGTACCTTTATAGATCACATGGGACATTACTGGCTACAGGAGCACTCAGTGGATTC
>JAUPMG010191170.1:0-10190 GCA_031762675.1 Pachysandra terminalis
TCATGCTTGTTAGTCTTAGAGAGATGTTTATGTGAATGAATTAATGCATTTATACTGTTTTGCAGGTCTGATGATGATGAGGAAGATATGGACTAAATCAAGCCAAAAATTGGTAAGTTGGTCCAATTTTTATGAAACTTCGCATACACTTATAAAATACTTAATTGGTACTGCATGTGGTGTTAAAATATAATTTTGATAAATATTATGCATAATTTACCTATTGAGGGAACTTTGGCTATGTTTGCCTAACATGTGTATTTTTAATTTTGATTCTAGTTCATCCTATGCATATTTTATTCATATTTTACAGATTGTATTACACATGTTCATATACATAAGTGATTTTCATAACTAATTGCACAATGCACATTGCACATCATATGCTCGTGAAGCATCTATACTTCGATTGAGTCTAATGCATTAACTTGATCCCATATTTCCTGTATTCTAGAATTTATGGACATAACCGAGAGGTATTGTAATGTGGGACTACATTATATGTTAGGAAGTCCTGGATGGACTACATTTCATATGTTGAGGGACTGGCTATCCCAATAGACCGAACTACATCTTGTTATTTGTACAGATGCCCGAGTGAAATTCTATTAGTACATCGGGTAATGTATGGTACATAAAGGACAAATCACATTATTTAGGCCCTGGGATGCGTCCCTGTGATAACAAATATGGTATGGGGATTGTGTCCATTAGGTCGGAGGAAGCCCTAGACTGCGGTGCACACGTAGAATAATCAAAGCCGTGTATGTGGGGGATGGTTCACGACGAAATCTCGAATAGCCAAGGATTGGATCTAGTGTGGGACATACACTATTCAAATGGCAAACAGTATGAATATTGCATTACATCTGATTGTGTTTGAATAACACTTGGTGATTATATATATTGTTGCATTCATCAATAATTGAACCAGCATATCATAATGCATCGCACATCACTTCATATTTTTATTGCATATACTAATGTTCTATTTTGTCTATGGGAATACCAATGGATAGTGGATTTATCCCCAATTCATTCTTAAATGTTTTTTTGATTTGTTTGCTTACAAGTTAAGTGTAGCTTACGCTTTCAAGCAACCATATTGGAAGATCTATAGATGGAGAACAACAGTACTATAATGATCAATATGAAGGACAAGAGTACCAAGAAGATATTAGCTATAATGAGAATAGTGATTGCTGAATTTAGTAGATTTTGTGTTAGGATTTATTGGTTATTATGTTTTAATTTGATTTTATCATTAGTTAGATTTAATTTTTAGTAGTTTGTAGGATTTTGATTGAAGCATGAGATTATGAGTAGTTTATTTCTGCTGTTTATGGATATTTTTATGATATTTTATTTCCAAATTTTTATAATTATCTTAATGAGTACAATATATTTAGTAATGTATTGACTACCACTCCCATGTGAAATGGGGTGAGAGTTACTATTTCAAATCTGTAGGTTCTCCATTGAGAACTCTAGGTTTGGGATGTCACAATCTTCCTCCTATTGCTTAAGTGCATTTTCATGCTCAAGGACCTGCCAATCCAGCAGCCCAAAATGCAAATCCTCCTGATCCCAGTGCTGCCATAGCAACCTTGGCAGAATCCGTGCGAGTCATGTAGCTCCAACTGATGGCTCTTATGGCCCATCACGTAGACCTTCAGTAGCCGGATGCTCCTCTAGCACCCCCACCATCACCCATTCCTAGGGAAGAGGTAGGCAAGACCGTCATCGATCCTATTACTGCTGACCTACCTCCTTCTCAGCCAGTCTTACCACCCTTGGCACCCACACCACCATCGCCTCCTGCCATCATTCCTCTGCCACCACCAGTTATGCGCCACTTCGCCACCATGTTCAACATTGAGGCCTTGCTACAAAAGTCCCACCTTTGTGATCCTGAGTGGATAGCCAGTGACTTCTAGCTTCATTGCTACAAAAACCCTACCCAAAGGATTATGTGAGTTTGAAGTTCCAAAAGTTCATCAGTTAGACCAGTAATGCCACATCACCCGCTTTACTGAGGCGCTGGGGACTCACACCTCGGACCACGACCTCCGTCTGAGGGAATTCTCCAAGTCCTTGTTTCAGACAGCTTACACCTGGTACAATAATCTCGAGCCAGGTATAATTGATACTTGGGAAAACATGGTTCCCTCTTTTATAAGAAGTTTTTTTTTACTGAGGAAGCCTACATTATTATGGACCTCAATCGGGAGCACTGAAGCCCGGTTCTTAAGAGGGTCTGGTGGATTATGTAAGAAGGTTTCAAGGTATGGTCATGACTTGCACTGACACTGAGGAAAAATCGATCTTCGTCGAGTTGTGTGTGCTTGGAATGAATCCCGAGTATCGGATTCATCAGAAGAATTTGAAGATCCCGAAATTTACTCGTCTTATCAAGTTCGCTTGAAGAACGAGTCTTTCAGTGCGAACTCTTGGAACCGGCAAGAAGTCTGCAGAGAAGAAGAGAGGGGTTGAGAGTACCCATGTTGAAGGACACTCTTCAAAGAAGTCGAAGAGGGAAGGGGAAAGAGACGATCATCCCATCCCGCTTGAACCGAATTGCTCCCCATATCACCTTGATATTTTGTTGGAAAATTGGACTAAGGATAATCGGATTACCTTGCCTCCTATATGGCAAGAGCTGACTGGCCAAGACATGCAAAACCCCCAATATTGCAAATTTCACAAGCATACCCGCCATTATACTTTTGATTGATATGCTTTAAGGAGGATCTACCATGTTAAGGTAAGGAATGGAGAGGTTGATCGGCAACCTAAGCAAGTGTACACTAACCCCTTGCCCATTCATAAGGGTAAGGGGAAGGAAGTGGTAAATGCCGTCTTCTCCGAGGTTGAGGGAGAAACAGTTGTTAGAAGAGTGACAGTGCTATCAACGCCTCAAGGAGAGTCTCAAGGAGATTGGATTCTCAAGGCAATAACATATTTCTATTCAGAGTTACACCGAGAGGTTGTCGTAACAGGAAGCAGAGGAAGCTTGTGCTGTCGAAGTGGCGGTGTTATCACCTTCGGTAAGTAGGACAAGATGGTTCCGCACGAGGACCACCGCCGAGCTCTAAATCTGAACTCTGTGTTGCAAGGTGTTGATATCCGAAGGTCGCTGGTCGATGTTGGTTTTTCCCTGAATATCATTCCTCTCAACATCTTAAAGGCCATTGACATTTCGGTGGAGAGGATTGTTCTTCAAGCTATGAGGATTTATGGTTTCGATGCCCGAAGCCAGTGTTCCCTGGGTCATGCGACCGTTGAGCCTCATGTCGGACCATACAAGCATCCCATTCTCTTCCATGTCTTCGACAACAACCCTACTTATCACATCCTTCTCGGTCAACCTTGGATCCATCGATGTTATCTTGTTCCTTCCACTTATCATCAGTTCTACAAAGGAATAGGGAAGGGAAAAATGGTGTGTTTGGTCACCGATCCTTTCCCCTTCGATGAGGCTGAGGTTCACTTAGCAGATGCGGCTGAATATGATGAGTTAGCCCCTGCATGAGAGTATCAAGTATCCCTACCTCAGGGGATCCTATTGCTTGCCTGGCTGGTGATTCAGACAGACCCTGAGGTTTCCTTGTGGGAGTACGGACCGTTGAAGATGAAGCTAAAAGAGGAGAATTAAAGAGAACAGAAGAAAAAAGAGGAAAAAGAAATGTAGAAGTGGCCTGCCGAGTGCGCCCTAACTAAGCCTGCATAGAAGTCTCGATGTACGAGGATAGAGATGCTCGATGTGAAAATAATTTATAAGCTATGGACTGAGGTTCATTAGCCAAGGTCCGAGACCCCCACTGAGAACCATCCTCGAAGAGGGTGAAGATTCAAGAGCCCGCCTTTTGTACCATTAGGAGCTTCGATAATGATAATGATGATTATGATGATGAGTTCCTCATGACCGATTTTTGCAAAGTAAGTCATGGTATCCAAGAGGCACCAGAGCACCTCAAGGATTGTGCCAAGTCGGCCCTTAAGAACTTATGGAGGTGGATTAAGGAATTGATGATAAAGATAAGTAGACAACCTTTGTAAATTCCAACTTGTCTTTTGAAGAGAAATGTAACCTTGTACATTTTCTTCAGGAATACAAAGTTTTTGCTTGGTCACATGATGAGATGTGTGATTTGGATCCTCATTTGGTCAGACACACACTTCACTTATCCCTTAATGTTAAGCTGGTTAAGCAGCTAGCCTAATTATTCAAACCTGAAATTCAACTTCAGACCAAAGATGAGGTAGAAAAACTCTTGAAAGCTGGTTTTATCAAGCCCATACAGCACCCGGTGTGGCTCGCGAATATAGTCCATGTTAAGAAGAAGAATGGGAAGATAAGGTGCTATGTGGATTTTCGATATCATAATAAGGCTTGCCCCAAATATGAGTTTTGTTACATCCTAAACCTGGAAATCTCAAAGGAGTCCCCAAATTTAAGTTGTAACTCTCCCCCCATATCCCTATGGGAGTGGATAATCAATATGTTACCAAACCATTGAATTAAGTAAGATAATTATAAAATAAAGTTATAGAAAATTATATTATTATGAATACATCCAACCAAAACAATCATATCAGTGTAAATAAAATAAAATACTTTAAGTGTCATGCTTCAATAAAAACCCTATTAAACTACTCAAATCTGGTCCTAATGATAATAAGTCAATAAAAACAAAAAACCAACTAGTCCTATTACTGATTCTATTGAAATCATAAAAAAACTACTAATTATAACTAACATCTTCATCATAGCCTAATCCTTCATCTTGGTGTTCATGGTCCTGTTGTCCAACATCTATAGGTCCTAAAATATGTTGCTTACAAAGCATAAGCAACACTTAGTGTCGCGCCCCAAATTCGAGATATAGGATCTCGAGGATGCCAAGGAACCGACCTTCAGATCCACAGCCTGGATACCGATAATCAGCCATAACCTCAACCCTTACCTGGTTTAATCAGAGTCTTACCATCATAAATTACCAGCGGAAGTCTGTCAAATTAAAACCTCAGCCCAACTAATCGTATTGAGCTGTCAACCCACAATAATGTAATCAAATCTAATATAATCTAGCCCAACCAAAAACATGTGGAGCTAACAATCCCATAATCCAAATAAATAAACTGAATAATCCCTATTACAGTTCATTGCCCAAACAGGGTCAAACCGATATAATCAAAATAAAATAAAATAAAGTAGTGAGTCTCATAGCAAGCATCTCGAACAAAAAAGGCATCTCAACACCGAATCACCTCTCCAGCCAGTCCAGATCAACCAAGAGGACCTGTAGAGATAAGGATTAGTCGAAGCCTAGTAGAGAAATCCTCTTAAACTACAACACTAGCTTTTATGCATGTAAATTAACACATTTCATTTCATGCATTATCAATCATCACATACTAACACAATCATATGTTTGTTAACATGCTGTCATACAATAGCTTCTATACTAACATGAATATTATAATCATCATGTACAGTTACCATTCACATGAAATCACATCACATCAAGTTATAACCAGTTGAGATATCTCTATTCGCATAGTCCCACTATGCTAAGGCTACTCACATGATCCCATCATGTTCAAGCAAACAATACAAATATGTACATGGTCCCACCATGTGACACAACAACAAATCGTAGTAGACACATAGTTTAACTATCTTTCACAACAACACTATATGGTCCCACCATGCTACAGCTAAACAATCACATAAGCGACATCACATGGTCCCACCAATAACCATAACAATGTTACATGGTCTCACAATGCTACAATCAACAAAACAATCACAAGGTCCTACCTTGATACAACCCATAAACAATCACAAGGTCCCACCTTGCTACTACTAACTAATACATATCATCCACATAGTCAATCTTTAGGGACTTGCACCCACGGAGCAGTTCTCCTGTCTCATTCCTTTAGGGACTCTCACCCACAGTGGAAGCACACCTTTGTCCACATGATCCCAACATGCTTTTGCCAAGTAACCACAATCACAATCACAATCACAATCATGTTCACAATCAATTATGTCCTAAAGTATCAGTCATTCAAATCACAATCATTCAACTCAATGCAATGCAATGCAAGATATGATGCAATCATGGTATGAAATGAAGTGCAATGCAATGTAATGCAAGGTGTCACCAGGCCTAGCCTAGTTACATGCTTATTCAATCATACAAACATACAATCCATCCTATTAGGGACTTTCACCTACAGTGGAAGCTCACCCATCCAACTTCATATTTGATTTAGGGACTTACACCCACGGTGACAAATCACCCTTAATCGAGCTCTACATTTAGGGACTTTCACCCATGGTATAATCACCCTTATGAGACCTTCCTTTATGGACTTTCACCCACGGTGTAATCACCCTTCCACATTATAATCAAGTCATTTATACACAACTTATCTCCATTAACCCAACAAACTCATATGTAGACTCCCCAGTTTCCCAGCAGTCAACCCAAATTCCCTTATCACTTGTTTTTTTTTCATCTCATTTAAATCGTTGCTTTTCACCCTGTTCGATCCCTTGCTAGTCCTCTGTTGTTGTCGTTCATCCAACCACTGATCTGTTATGCATTCAAGCCATGCTAAGATAGCTCAAAGTTAGGAGCTAGCTACAACTGTGACCTATTGATTTTTCTACAGATATGGATTTGGATCCTTTTAACACATGTATGAAGTTTTTTGTTGGATTGATTGATGGAAACAATACTCTATTGATAGTGTCGTTATAAGAATTGGATTTCAATGAATTAATTGATTGGACCATTGATTCGATTCTTGTGGTTTTTGATTCAATCGATTGTTTAATCCTAATCGGTTTCACATGTTCTTATTGGAATTTGAAGAATCATGCATTAATAGCTCCATTATGTTTTTATGTTATTTTTAATTTTTGTTTTGCGAAGATTAGGCTCCCTTAGCCATGCAACACGTTTTCGGTTTTAATTTATGCTTTATTTTTATTTATTATATTTTTCTTTTTTATGTTTTAGAATCTTTAGGTTTTATATTTAATAAACCTTTGACTAAATGATTAAGCTTTTATTTAGAGGGCATTTTCTTGCGATTGTTTTTAGGAATTTAGTTTCCTTATTACATTTTTAGGATTTAGTAAAATATTGGCCAAACATTCTTGAACCGGATAACCAGTTAAATCGGGAGAGAGTTGGTGCCTAACACCTTCCCGTTTTCTCAAATAAACCTCCTTACCTGAATCTGGTTAGACCAACTTAATTTTACAATTTCGGTTCAATTTTATAATCAATCAATAAAACTCATAGCTGACCATTCACACCCAAACTCAATGAGTGGTGGCGACTCCATCTTTACCTGATCGACCTAGGGTCCACACAACCGTAGGGTTATCACAGCTGGCGACTCCGCTGGGGATTTGCGGGTTTGACCCACAATTCAATTTTGTTTGGCCAATTTAGGTTTTTATGTTTTTTTTTTTATTTTCTTTTGTTTTGATTTGATTTGGTTTGATTTGTGCTCTCATATGATTTGATTGACTTGGCATGATTTTTTATTCAATTTCTTATATTTGCCTTGGTTTAATTGTGCTATTTGATTTGATTTGACGCGGTTCAATTTGAATTCCTTTGGTTCAATTCATTTCATTCATGTGGTTCACTTTATCTTGCTATTGTGGTTCAATTTGCTTTAATGATTTTGGTTTGTTTGAATGGATTGGTTTAATTGTTTTGCATGCTTAAATTCACTAGCATATTGCCTAATTACCCATTGTTACCTATCTTAGGGAGCCTTGTTTGCTTGCAAAAGGGCGACCATTGTCCCTGGTGGCAAACCTTACGCTCGAGTAGTCTAGTAGGCCTACGGCCAGGTGACCATTGTCCCCGGTGTCGGGGCCCCACGCTCCGTCCTGAACCAAACAACTAAAGAAGCATGTGGAGAAATCCATGTGTGGAGATCGGTTCAACCAGTTTCGGGTTCCCTCGGTCTTTAGATGCATAACCTTGAACCTCATGTAAAACTCGGTTTAGGTTTTAGGAAACCGGAATATTATGACACATATGCTGTTTTTAATTTGTCAAATTCATAAATAATTTTTTAGCCACCTCATGCATTTGAGTCCATTTTTGGCTAGGCCCATGGCCCATGCCCAAATTTTGAGTCATCCCAAGATTAGGCCCTTCGTTGGGCCCATTAGGCAAGCCTACCCAAAGGTCTTGGGTCCATGACCCAGAAACATGTTCATGCATCAAAAGTCCATTTTCATGGGTCCATGACCCATATGCATTAGGACGGGTGCTTGCCCGTTTCTATTTTGCAGGGATTTCTTATCATGGGTCCATTTAGGACCATGGATCCATATCCAAATCCAGAAGAAGATTATGGCCCAGATCCATATCAAGATCCAGTTCAAGATCAAGTTCGAGATCTAGATCCAACCGAAGATCAATGGAGCGGAAGACAAAAGCTTAGATTAGGGATTTCTTTTTCGCCCAAGAAGGCCCAATTGTAAGTTTCTTTTATTTTATCCACTGGCCCAAGTGGCCCTCTTTGTGATAATACAGGATGGTTTGACATTCGATTTAACTCTTATTATTGTTTGTGTATTAATTAGGGCACCCTTAGATGTTCGGGTCAGTCTGTCTGCATGTCTAGAGTCGTACCCACATGGGTATACCTCTTAGGACTCATACATCTGCATTTTTCTAACATAACTATCCAATTGTCAATAAAGGCCCAATGGCCCAAACCTACATAGGGTTAAGGCATAATGGTTCTGGTTAGATAACCAGTCCCTCAACACATGGTCTGGTTAGATAGGACCAAGAACCTCAATTGTTTTGGCCTGTTTATACAGGTTCAGAACATTTGAGTTTTCCACATTGGTCTGGTTAGATAGGGTCATGACCCTCAGCTTGTTTGGACCTGGTTATATAGGATCTGAATATCTGACTCTTTCATATTGGTATGGTTAGATAGGACCAAGAACCTCAATTGTTTTCACAAGGTTAAACAGGGTCAGAACATTTGAGTTTTTCACATTGGCCTGGTTAGATAGGGTCAAGACCCTCAGTTGTTTGGACCTGGTAATATAGGGTCTGCGTATCTGAGTCTTTCACATTGGATTGGTTAGATAGGACCAAGAACCTCAATTTTTTTGACCTAGTTATATAGGGTCAAAACATTTGAGTTTTTCACATTGGCCTAGTTAGATAGGATCAAGACCCTTAGTTGTTTTGACCTGTTTATATAGGGTTAGAATATCTGAGTTTTTCACATTGGTTTGGTTAGATCGGACCAAGAACCTTAATTGTTTTGACCTGGTTATATAGGATCAGAACATTTGAGTTTTTCACATTGGCCTGGTTAGATAGGGTCAAACCCCCCTCAGTTTGTTTAGACCTTGTTATATAAGGTCTGAATATCTGAGTCTTTCACATTAGTCTCGTTAGATACGACCAAGAACCTCAATTGTTTTGACCTGGTTATATAGGGTTAGAATATTTGAGTTTTTCACATTGACCTAGTTAGATAGGGCCAAGACCCTCAATTTGTTTGGACCTGGTTATATAGGGTCTGAATATCTGAGTCTTTTACCTTGACCTGGTTAGATAGGATCAAGAACTCCATTCATGCACACAGTTTGGTTAAACAGGAATGTGACTTTTCTCACCCACCCTTCGTCTGGTTAAATAGGACTAAGGCATTTCATTCATGGCCCCATGATCTGGTTAAATAGGATTGGGGAATATTTTTTATCATGCAGTCATTTTTTCCAACATTTCAAATACTCTAAAGATTTTTTTTTCTTTTCTTTTTGCTACAGGAAACCTCCTTCATTCCTTGACTCAACATTGCGCCTAAAAGGGACCATATACCTTCGAGAGGCCCGTATTTACTAAGATCAAGGATGGCGCATGATCCTAGTCAACTTACCACAATCACTCGCCAAGAGACCTTAGAGATGAAAAGTGAGATAGCTAACCTGATTCAGATGATGGAATTCTTCATGAAGAGCCATTCTCACTCCACCGCCGAGCAACACCAGGCATCTGCATCTAATCCACCAACTCCCCCTCCAAGGACGACGATAGATCCTTCTTCTTCTCCTCCCCTACATTTCCCACCTGTCCAGGGGGGGGGGGGGGGGGGGGGGGGGGGGGGGGGGGGGG
>JAUPMG010191191.1:8054-23808 GCA_031762675.1 Pachysandra terminalis
CCAAAACAGCTACAGCCTAATTCAATTTCCAAGGTTAAAGACTAAACTAACGTTAATGACTTGGTCATTTGACAACCCTATCCCTATTGTATCACACGCCCACTTCCAAACCCTAGCCTCCATTCATCCTTTGGGCCAACTGACCAGCCCAAGGTGCAACACCTTATGCTTTGGCCAAAGCCAAAATCTCTTGAATTTATTAAAAATTCATAGATCACCCCATATTTCAACTTAGTTATACGTTGGTTCAATTTTGCCAATCTTTTAACAATTAAATCCTATTGTCTATTTAGATGATTAAATATGATTTAATCATTAAATAGAAGGTCGGGGTTAGGGTCACTACACCAAATCCATGGTGATGAAGCAAATGATGTGCAAGTGAGAAAATGCTCATTAGTTAAGCAATCAAATCATGTGTACAATGTGTAATACAATTCAAATACCCTGATTGTAATAATTTCATGAACAATATGGATATAAGAGATTTAACTATTCAGACATCATGAATATGTGAGTAGCCGCAACTTTAGTACAAAACCTGCTAGAATTTATGTTAGAGTCTAGGACAGGCTCATTCAAGTACTCACTCATTAGTTCAGGAATCAATATGTATGGCTTATAAGTCAATAAGGAAACAACTATATGAAATATTCAAAATTTAACAGAACAAACATTAATAAGGAAGCAACTATATGAAATATCCACAATTCAACAGAACAAACATCAATAAGGAAGCAACTATATGAAGTATCCACAATTTAACAGAACAAAATCATATTTGATCACATTAGGTCAATTATAGGTTGTGTGTAAAGTTTCAGGCCAATCCGACATGTCTGAGGGAAAGGTCTAATTCTAAGACACCTTTACTCAAACTCGGGTCCATAATGAAGTAACTACCATAAATAATGATAATTCAGTAAAACTAGCATCATAATCAATCTAATTAGGTCAAGATATGCTTGCATGTGAAATTTGAGTCAAAATGGACAAGTCTAGGTTGGCTCGTCGTACCTTTCGGTGCATTGAAGTCAGCCTCAGCTCACCGAGATGGGTCTCGGCTAACTTTTCAGGGACCATGAAATTTCCAGAATTCTCGGCATACTCCTTGGTGCGCCGTGCAGTATTTTTGCGTTTACACCCCTACAGTAAAAAAGCCATATCTTTGTGTGTACAAGTCGGAATCGTCTCAAATTGGTCTTGTTGGATTCCTAACGAACAGAGGAATCCCAAAATAACACGTTTGAAGAATTATGAAGTCAGTGGACGTCTTGGTGAGCCGAAGAAGTCACAGGAAGTTTTCTGGGTTGTTCGGTGAATAGTTCGAAGCGCCGAGTAGGCCGCCGAACCACGGGTTTGGGTTATTTATGTTAGATTTGGTTCTCACACAACATTTGAATTCAAATAATAACAATGTAAACATGCATAACATCAAATCTCATACAAAATCAACTATCATAATACCATTGAACACCACTCAAAGAAATCTTCCCAAAACAAGTTCTATAACAACAAAGATATGAAATTAAATCACTTTACTCAAAGAAGAGGACAATGTTCTCCTAATTAAATAAAATACCATATTGAACAAGAGCACTTACCTTGAGAAGGTGGAAAATGATTCAAATCAAGGCAAATGCAAATGCAAGCTTCAAGCTTCCCTTCTTCTCCAAGCGTCTCCAACCAAGAATTTCTCTATAGTTTGTGCATAGAAGCTCTCCCATGCATGGAAGAGACAAACAAAGAGAGAGTGTCATACCTCTTGTGTTTAGGTCCAATGTATTGTCTCAAGGAGAACCCTTGATTCCAACCACTACAATTTAAACCCTTGGATTTTGAGTGGGAGTACTTATACCCCTTCAACCATCATGTCTCCTCCAATCCTAGCCACACAATTCAAAACAGAAGGAACAAACAATCTTGGCCACACATCATAAATCAAAGGATCAAGGAGATCCTCACTACACACATCACAAATAAAAATGGTCATGCTAGGGTGTGTAGTAGCCGGGTCTAAAAGGCGCGATCACCACCGTTCGCAAGGCACGATTAACCCAGTGGTTAATCCAAGCAAAGGAAAATAAACATCATAATGCCTAACAAAACCAAACATACATAATTAAAATAGTTTAGGCCGTTAAAAAATCTGTTTAATTAGGTCAAAATAAGCATGTATGTGAAATTTCAAGTCAAACGGACAAAGTTGGGCATTCTCGGCGTACCGAGGGTTTGCCGAGGGGTTCCAAAGGATTTTCTAGGATTCTGGATTCCTGTCAGATGATCAGGATCGGGGTGTGCTTTCGGCGCGTTGAGTTGGGGTCTCGGTGTACTTTCTAGGGACTTGACAGTTTTGACGTCTCGTCAGTAATTTGACCATAAATTTGTGTATACTTATCAGAATTACCTCAAACTTGTTTTGTTGTGTTCCTAAAGACGAGGGGTATATTAGAAAGTAAAAAATAAATTACATAAAATATATACATAGGTCTAGTAGTCGATAGTTCATATTTGTATAATTTTCCAGTTTAGGTCATATGTAGAAAAACATAGAAGATGAAGATTTTAAGGTTGTGATATGTCATACTCATTGAATATGACCTAGACACCTAGTTCACCTAGAAAATATTGTTTAATTTGATTAATTACCTTGGATTTGCTTGCTGAATCTTCTTCTTCCTCTTCTTAGTTCAAGTTCTGAACTGTCCTTCTTTAGCTCCTAGCTCCAGCAATCTTCTCTCTCTCTCTCTCTCTCTCTCTCTCTCGCTCTTTTGGAATATGATCCATACGTCCATCCCTTGGTGTTTTATAGATTTTAGATAGTTTCTTGTTTAGTCTAGGAGTTATTCTCTAAGTTGGATTATGTTTTAGTTTACGTCCCTTAGATTAGATTAGTTTAACGCTAGCCTTTAGATTAAAGTGTCCTAGTTCTAGATGATCCTTGATTTTATCCTATCTTAATCCTATTTAAATTTTAACTCTTTTCCCTTTTTATTCTAAGCTTCTAGATGAATTGTTCGTACGAAATCCTAACCGTTAGATTAGTTTAGTTTAACTATAGCCTTTAGATCTAGATTCCTAGTTGTAGTTGAACTAGGCTTTAATTATCTATTAAAATGGAATCCTAATTAAGTTATAACTATTATTAATTTAGATTAATTCTAAGCCATTAATTTAGATTAAAAGTTCTTACAATATCCTAGCCACACATTATAACTTAAAGAGTTATGATTGTGTGAAACACTTTAGTTTCCTATAGTGCAGCCCACCAATCAAAAATAGTCAAAGTCAAATCTGCAACTAACTTACTAAAATTTTAAATTAACCCTTATATTTTATAATTAATTGCACACTAACTCCTATCCTTATATTAATTACAATTTAGTCCTGTATTTGGTTGGGTTATTACAGCTTGCCGGTGTACTAGCATGCCCACCGAAGTGACACCCAGTTTTGCACAGTGACTTGTAAATTGAGATTTTGATTAGGATTTGATGTGGATACCATTGACCTTGTAATTGACTCTTAGGACTCAAGATTGACCCTAGAACTTATCTTGGAGTTCCATAGTAGTTGGTACTCATCAATCACATTGGACTTGTTAGTAAATTGGATTGAATTTGATTTGGTAATTGCTTATAAATTGTTGCATGCATATTAGGCTGATGTAGATTGTTAAGAATGCCCTGGGGTTGGGAAATAAGGGTTTTCTCTTTAGGATTCCTATAAGTTGACTACATTCCTAGTGGGTTGAAATCCTCACTGAAAATAGGGTAGGTTGCTTAAGAGCTCCTATACGGGTTGGAATACCTTGAGTGTCACACTCTTAAGATAGCATTGGGTTGGAATTTATGAGAGTAGCATCTACTCTAAATTAGCACAATGGTGACCTTCTACCATGGGTAAGCGCCCGTAATGAAGAGGGGACTGCCGGTAGTTTCTAGTGGCCTTTGCCTGAAATTCTGGTAATATATATTTGTTTGTGAAGTTATGGGGCGCTTAACAAGATATATTTTTCTAATTCATTCACATGCACATCATCTTGCATTCATTGTTTGAGCATTCCTCTAGAGCATCTGCATTCTCATTCATTGCATTTCACAACATCTCATATCATCATTAAATTGTTATGTTGGATTGTTGTATTGCATGTTTGTATTCATGACTTGATGTTGAATCTACTGATATCATAAATGGATGGATGACACTGTTTGATGAACTTACTAGGCATTCAAAGCTCACGCAACTTCTCATGTTGCAGGATGAGAAGGATGATGGACACAGATTACTTTGCTATGGACTAGGACTTGCTTTGAATTGGATTTGCTTGCTGCTGCATGTTTATTGTTTTTACATTATCTAGATTAGGGATTTGAGAACTTTGAATTGTAATAGGTTAGTTAGTTTACCTTCTTTTATGGTCATGACTTAGCTGAAGTCATAGACGATTTTATGTTATTGGATTATTTCTGTTTTATTTAGCTTCCACATATTCTGATTTAATAAAGGTAAGCATTACTTTAATTTTCTTGTTAATGTTGGTATGGCAATCCACGTTTCAGCAATGGAACCTGAAGGTTATGCCATGAGATCAGTACCTCCCACCTAGGGATTCGGGCTATTTGTTTAGAGCGCGATAGATTTGTATCAGAGCTACGGATTTGTAAGACTTATGCTGTCAAAGCAATAGGTTTTACCTATTAGTGCTTAGATTTTGGTTTGCCTATCAGAATACAAGTTCAGAATTAAGGATGTTAAAGAACTCTAGGACCTAGGTATCACATAGAAATCTGAAGTTAGGACAACAGAACATAGAAACACACCTAGGAATAGTTTGCTGTTTGATAACATGCTCGATTGTATTACTGTGTTTACATGTTTACTATTTGGACACTAGGTAGAGACTCGTAGATTAATCGGTTACCTTGGAGTGTATATGGATGGTAGGAGAAGAGCTACTACTACCACTACTAGAGAGGGATCTTCCTCAGGAGCTAGGATTGATACTAGAGCTAATGCGGATCCTTAGCTAGTAGGTGTCTACCAGATACTGGGAGACATGGTTGCTATGCAACAAGACCATTTGGAGCAACAAGCTATAGCTGACCAGAGGAGAGTTGTTGGACCTTCGATGGCATAGTTGGCGAAGTTTAAAAAGCTTACTCCACATACTTTCGAAGGCTTAAGAGAGCCACATCTTGCTCTAGATTGGTTGTTAGATGTCGAGAGAGTGTTCCGGACCATGGGATGTCCAGATGACCAGCGAGTGTCTTTGGCTATTTTCATGCTAAAGAGCAAAGCACTCCACTTGTGGACATGGTGGAATGGAATCTGAATGCGGAGATGACATGTGACCAGTTCAAGACCCAATTCTTGGGTAACTACCTACTGAGCAGTTATCAGACGCAGATGGCATCAGAGTTTATGCAACTGGAGCAGGGTACACACTTTGTGGGCCAGTACGAGGCGAGGTTCGCTATGATGTCGAGTTATGCACCTCACATGATAGCAAGAGAGGCGGGAAAAGTTGCGAAGTTCGAAGAAGGCTTGAGACCAGCCGTACGTTTTAAAGTTGTGCCTTAACGACTTAGGACTTATGCCAAGGTTCTTGAGTGTGCAAGACACGTCGAGACATGAACAGAGCTTACGTACATTGAGATCAACCTAAGCAAGACAAAGAACGGTACCATCCTTATCAGAAGAACAACGACAAACGTCAGCGACATGATGTGAAGCCAGTTATGACACCATTAGTCGACACATTTGTAGCAGTTTATGTGACGTGTGATGCTCAGAAACAACCAACACAAGACCAACAGTTCAATCACAAAGTATGCTTCAACTGTGGCAAGGACATCTTCAGTATGATTGCCGAGTTCCGAGGAGAGATGGTAAACCAATACCACTTAGACCAGCTCAGAAAGGAAGAGCTAATGCCTTGACTGACGTAGAGATTGCTCGAGACTACCAAGCTACCAATGCAGTGGTAGAAGGTACTATCACTTTATTCCATACCCCATCTCATGTTTTATTTGATTCGGGTGCTACACATTCGTTTATCTCTAGTAGTTGCATGCTATTCTTGGGGTTTGTAACCCACTAGTCTAGAGAACCCGTTAAATATTGTTACCCCAGTTGGACGAACCGTAACTCTACACCGAGTATGTCCTGCTTGCGTGATAAGAGTAGGTGACTTTAACTTGGAGGCATACCTGGTAGGGCTTGACATGGCTGATTTTGAAGTGATACTTGGGATGGATTGGCTTTCTAATTATCATGCCAAAGTGAATTGCTTCGAGAAAACAATCGTATTCAATCGTCCTGAAGGACGTCGTATGACATTCCTCGGGAAAGAGAAGAATTCCTATCAGTCTGAAATTCTTTTCATTGCGGATGGGGATCAGAGACTATCCTTGGAGGGTATTCATACAACTTTAGATTTTGGCGTGGTTTTTCAGGATATTTCGGGGTTACCACCTTTAAGGGAGGTAGAGTTTTGCATTGAGCTTATGCCTGGCACTGCTCCAATTTCAATTGCGATTTATCGGATGGCTTCGATTGAGTTACGTGAGTTAAAAGAACAGTTAGACGAGCTAAGTGCATTAGGATTTATCAAACCAAGTACTTCTCCTTGGGGATCACCTGTAATATTCGTGAAAAAGAAGGACGGATCACTTTGACTATGCATCGATTACAGACAGCTGAGCCGGGTGACTGTGAAGAACAAGTACCCACTACCGAGGATCGATGACCTGTTTGACCAGTTGAGAGGAGCGCAGTACTTCTCGAAGATTGACTTGAGATCGGGATACTGCCAGTTGCGGATTCGAGAGGAGGATATTCAGAAGATGGCCTTTCATACTTGATACAGGCATTATGAATTTGTAGTAATGCCATTCGGGTAAACGAATGTGTCAGCAGCTTTCATGGACTTGATGCATAGAGTTTTTAGGCCTTTTCTAGATCTGTTTGTAGTCATCGTCGTGGATGACATACTAATTTATTCAAGGACTAAGGAGGAGCACGAGTAGCAACTACGGATTGTATTACAGACGTTGTATGATCACCAGTTGTATGCTAAGTTTGAGAAATGCGACTTTTGGACAAAGGAGGTGAGATTCCTTGGTCGCGTAGTATCCAGGAGTGGCATCTCCATGGATCCGGCTAAGGTAGAGGCAGTTCTCGGTTGGGAGAGACCGAAGAATGCAGCAGGCATTCAAAGTTTCCTTGGTCTTACGCGCTACTATAGGAGGTTCATAGAGGGATTCTCCACCATTGTAGCACTGTTTACCCACTTGATAAGGAAAGATGTAAAGTTTGATTGGCATGAGAGATGTGAGACGACGTTTGAGGAAATCAAGAAGAGGTTGACCTCTACCCCAGTCTTAGTTGTACCTATCGCAGGACAGAAGATGGAGGTTTACACAGACGCATCTTTGCATGGCCTAGGTGCTGTGCCTATACAAGATGGTCGTGTAGTAGTAAATGCTTCGTGACAACTTAAGGTTCATGAGTGTAACTTCCCTACACATGATCTTGAATTGGCCGAGGTTGTCTTTTCCTTGAAGTTGTGGAGGCATTACTTGTATGGAGAAGAGTTTGAATTATATTCAAATCACAATTGTCTGAAGTACATTTTCACTCAGAAGGATCTCATCATGCGCCAGAGGAGATGGTTGGAGTTAGTTAATGACTACATCTCGACACTCCACTATCATCCTGGGAAGGCGAATGTTGTAGCTGACGCATTGAGCCGTAGACCACGAGGAGTTCTAGCTTAATTGATGCGCTAGGAATGGAATCTTCAAGAGACCTTAGCAGATTGAGAGTTCAGCTAGTGAACCAGCAGAGCCGTGGTTACCTTTTCAGCATGGTAGCAAGACCTTCATTAGAGCATCATGTAGCAGCTTGCCAGAAGGACGACAATGACCTATTGTCTTTAGCAGCCGATGATGGTAAGCCAAATTGGAAGGTTCACTTAGACAGACTGATTAGATATTAGGGTCGCCTTGGTGTTCCAAAGGATCAGGACATCAGGAGAGAAATATTAGAGGAAGCACATAAGTCACGATATTCCATTCATTCGAGAAGTACCAAGATGTATCGAGACTTGCGTAAGAGCTATTGGTGGTCGGGAATGAAGAATGAGAATGTGCAGTTCGTGGCGAAGTGTCTCACCTGTCAGCAGGTTAAGGCCGAGCACAAGAGATTAGCAGGATTACTACAACCATTGCCTATAGCGGAGTGGAAGTGGGAGCACATCACCATGGACTTCGTAGTCAGTTTGTCGACGGCACGAGATAGCATGGACTCGATTTGGGTAATCGTGGACAGGATAACCAAATCAACCCACTTCTTACCAGTGAAGATTTCAGCTTTAGCCAAGGAGATCACGAGACTATATACCAGAGAGATCGTGTGACTTCATGGCATTCCAGTGAGCATTGTTTCAAATAGAGGTTCCTTGTTTACATCGAGATTTTGGGAAGGATTGCAGAAAGCTATGGGTACACAGTTAGAATTGAGTATGGAATACCACCCACAGAAGGATGAACAGACTGAGAGAGTGAACTAAGTGTTGGAAGACATGCTTAGTGCTTGCGTGATGGACTTTGGTGGTAGTTGGGGAGAACATCTACCTCTAGTAGAGTTTTCTTATAACAACAGTTATCATTTGAGCATTGGCATGGCTCCATTTGAAGTGTTGTACGGTAGACCTTGTTGTTCACCAGTTTGTTGGACAGAAGTTAGAGAGAACACTATTTTAGGAATAGATCTAGTACAAGAGACAACACCAAAAGTGAAACTCATTCGAGAGAGATTGAAATTAGTACATAGTCGACAGAAAAGCTACACAGATCGTAGGAGAAGAGAGCTAGAGTTTGCAATTGGCGACCATGTATTCTTGAAGGTATCTCTTATGAAAGGAGTGATGAGATTCGGGAAGAAAGGAAAGTTAGCACTGAGATACGTTGGACCTTTTGAAGTACTAGAGTGCATCAGACCAGTGGCATACAGAGTTGCATTGCCACCACAACTTGCAGCAGTTCACGATGTATTCCATCTACCACTACGACGGAAGAATAAACCAGACCTAGCACACGTATTAGATTGGAGCGAGTTGCAGCTGAAAGAAGTCGTAACCTACGTAGAGCAACCGATGAAGATATTGGATCAGAAGGAGCAAGTGTTGAGAACCAAGACCATTCACTTAGTGAAAGTTCAATGGGGACATCATGGTGAATCTGAAGAATCATGGGAGTTGGACATTCGGAAGCGTTATCCAGAGCTCTTCGCGGATTGAGGTACGTAATTTCGGGGACAAATTGTTTTTAAGGGAGGTAGGTTGTAGTGACCTAGACCTTTTATTAGAAGGTTCCTTAACTTTATTAATTTAATATTTAATATATATTATATGTTATTGTACATCTAACCATATAGCCTGCAGATCTATATTTATATAAGGGTTATTTTAATAATTAAAGTTATTATTTTAGGGCCCTAATGTAATTATTATCTAAATGGGGGTAATTTAAGTTATTTTTGATTTGTCTTTCAATTCAATACGTACTAGGCTAAGTGACGATTGAATTGGATTAGCTTGAGGAGAGAGAAAGGGAGTTGATAAATATCCTTCCCCTCTCATCCCAAGGCTTGGACGTGTGATTCAAATCTGAGATCTAAGAATTGAGAGAGAGAAAAGAGAAGAGCGGAGAAAGGGTTCAGATTTGAAATTAAACCCTAAATCCACTTGTTGCCGTGCCAAAGGAAGAAATCAAAGGAAGAAGAAGAAGGAAGAGAGGAAGAAAAGAAGACATTTGTGAGATCTGATTCTCTGAGATAAGATCAGGTAAGTTAATTCTTACTATATAGTCCTTTTATGAATTCATTTGATCATATTCATGTTCTTGAGTATATGCATTGTATTTGATGATTTGATTGCATGAAAGCATGTTTTATATGTTAGAAATAGGTTTGGTTATGTTCTAACATTTTGTTTTTGGAAGGTAAGGGTAAAATTTATTGAAAAACAAAAGAGGATCATACAATTCAAGACAGAGGGCAGAGGTGCAGCCCTACAACAACATTAACCAGCGAACAAGTTGACCAAAATAAAGTATGGGTACCATAGACCCAACCCCCTACACATTACCCGACATTAGGAGTAATGTTCCAATCATGTAGGAGCTTCTTGTTTTGGCTAGAATCAGGAAAACAGCAGGCCTTGACTGGTACGGATCTTCTAACACCCTCCTTGATGCAAGAAACTAGGAAGTCTTGATCATTGCAGGTGTTCCCAAAGGTTCTTGAGTTCCTTTCTCTTCAAATGTCATAAATGGTGGCACTTAGACTAAGGTAGAGTATTCTGTTTTTTAGTCCCTCACCACAACAATTGTTTATACACCATTCAATCTCCTCCTGCCAGGGGAGGGGGTTCCTGATAATACCAGAAAGCTTGAGAACCTGGATCCAAATCCAAGCAGAAAATCTGCATTCAAAGAAGAGGTAACCAACATATTCCCCATCATAATTGCAGAAAGTGCATCAAGCCATGGTTATAATTCCAATTTTTTGCAGCTTGCCCCTAGTGAGGAGCTTGTGCTTTAATGCAAGCCAAGTAATGAACCTGTGTTTAGGGATAGCACCCTTGAACCATAAAAGAGGAGCCCAGTTCACCTGAGCAGCATGAGGTCTACATACAGCCCATGTTTCCTTAGTAGTGAATTCACATGTTTTAGATGGAAGCCAAATGACTCTATCCTTTGGTAAGTTATGGATTTTGATCAAGTGAAGTTGATTACACAGTGCTTGCAGATCATGTTCAGTCCCAATTCTCCATTGCCTGTCAGTCAGCAACCGTTCCACTTGGTCATCAGCTTTAAATCCAGCTCTATGGAACTGTCTTGGGGTTATCTGACCAATTAATGGACTGTTTGGGTGCCACATATCCCACCAAATCCATGTAGACTTACCCTCAGCAATTTGGGTAGTACATAAATCCTTAGTTTTGTCTCTGGTTTGAAGAATTTTTCTCCAGGACCAAGAACATCTAGATGGGATTTAGTAGACCATAAATGTTTTATGTTTAATGAGGTGGGCATAAACCCAATCCACCCACAATGATTTTCTTCTGCTCAGGTTGTGCCACACAAGCTTGTAAACTGCAATGTGGTTCTAGTGGATAGCATTGGAAATACCAAGACCTCCTTCAGCTATAGGAAGACATATCTCAGACCAGGCTACTTACAGATTTTTCTCTTTTGTTCATTACTATCCCAAAGAAACCTATAGCATATCTGATTGAGGTTTTTCAGAATCTTCTTTGGTAAATTGAAATTGGAGCACTAGTGGATTTGGATAGATGAGAGTACTGATTTAATCAGCTGTATTCTACCAGCTTAGCTTAAGTTCTTGAATTTCCAGCTTTGTGCTTTGCAGGAAGTTCTCTCCAGCAACTCTCTGTAATCACTGACTTTGAGCCTGGAAAAATTGAGGGGGAATCCAAGATACTTGATTGGGAACTTACCTTCACCAATGCCCCCATAGGTTTATAAGTTGTTCTTTTACTTCAGGGCTAACAGTTGCAGTAAACATCTGTGACTTCTTAAAGTTGATAGCAAGCCCAATGAAGTTCTGGAAATTATCAAGGGCAGTAGCATTATGTTCTAACATGTTTAGCATGAAAACCCATTGATTAGAGACCCAAAGAATTGATTAAAATTGAATTAGGGATCGAAAGGAAGAAATTCCTGAGATATGGAAATCCTCAGAATTACACTAGTTTGGCACCCACAGGCACATCGATAAGGGTACTGACCAGTGGGTGAAAATAGGCAAAATAGGGGCTTCGGCACCCACCGGCACACCGGTAAGGGTACTGATGTACCCCACAAAAAAAAACACAGAGCATTGGACCGTTGGCACTCATTGGTACACTGGCAAGGGTATCGACAAAGACCAAAATATAGGCATAATGGGGGCTTCGACACCCACTAGTACATTGGCAGGGGTACTGAAGTGACACCCAGTTTTGTACAGCGACTTGTAAATTGAGATTTTGATTAGGATTTGATGTGGGATCATACCATTGACCTTGTAATTGACTCTCAGGACTCAAGATTGACCCTAGAATATATCTTGGAGTTCCATAGTAGTTGGAACCCATCAATCACATTGGACTTGTTAGTAAATTGGATTGAATTTGATTTGGTAATTGCTTATAATTGTTGCATGCATATTAGGCTAATGTAGATTGTTAAGAATTCCCTGGAGGTGGGAATTAAGGGTTTCCTCTTTAGGATTCCTATAGGTTGACACATTCCTTCTGGGTTGAAATCCCCACTTAAAATTGGGTAGGTTGCTTGAGAGCACCTATACGGGTTGGAATACCTTGAGTATCACACACTCTTAAGATAGCATTGGGTTGGAATTTTTGAGAGTAGCATCTACGCTAAACTAGCACAATGGTGACCTTCTACGATGGGTTAGCGATCAGAACAAAGAGGGGACTTCCGGCAGTTCCTAGTGACCTTTGCCCAAAATTCTGGTACTATATATTGGTTTGTAAAGTTATGGAGCACTCAACAAGCTATATTTGTCTAATTCATTCACGTGCACATCATCTTGCATTCATTGTTTGAGCATTCATCTAGAGCATCTGCATTCTCATTCATTGCATTTCACAACATCTTATATCATCATTAAATTGTTTTGTTGGATTGTTATATTGCATGTTGGTACTCATGACTTGATGTTCAATCCATTGATATAAAAAATGGATAGATGACAATGTTTGATGAACTTAATGGGCATTCAAAGCTCATGCAACTTCTCATGTTGTAGGATGGGAATGATGATGAACACCGATTACTTTGCTATGGACTAGGACATGCTTTGCATTGGATTTGCTTGCTGCTGCATATTTATTGTTTTTACATTATCTAGATTAGGGATTTGAGAACTTCAAATTGTAATAGGTTAGTTAGTTTACTTTCTTTTATGGTCATGACTTAGCTGAAGTCATAGACTATTTTATGTTATTGGATTATTTCAGTTTTATTTACCTTCTACATATTCTGAGTTAATAAAGGTAAGCATTACTTTTATTTATTTTTTTGTTAGCATTGGTATGGCAATCCGCGTTTCAACAATGGAACCCGAAGGTTGTATCTTGAGATCAGTACTTCCCACCTAGGGATTCGGGCTACTGGTTTGGGGGCATGACAAAGACCTTCGGGTTCCACGCATGGAACACAGATCGCTACCAAACAACAAGAATAAAAGTAACTAAAAAGCTTTATTATCAGAGTAGTGAAAGCTATTTCAAAAGTAAACAACATAACAGAAATAAAATTCAACGGGCAATGGCTTCAGAAGAGCCATGACTCAAAATACTCCAAAAACAACCAAGTCTGATACAACTAACACTTCCATAGGAGTACAAAGCAAAACTAGGAAATATGAAATACAAGCATAGCAATCCATCATGCCTATCTTCATCCTTCTCATCTTACAACATGAGAAGTTGCGTGAGCTTAGAATGCCCAGTAAGAATTCATACAATCACCCATCCCCATATGGTATCAAGTATGTCAATCAAGGTTCAGCAACATAAATATGAGATAAATGAAAGTAAATGACTGATTTAAGTATGAGATGAAATGGCATAAAATGAAGACAATCAGATGCTCTAGATGAATGCTCAAACAAAAAAATAAAATGAAAATGAGATGCAAGTAATGAACTAATGTTCTGTTAAGTTTCCCTCAATGCGTAGCTTCCAAATCAAATCAACTTCGGGACAAAGGTCACCAGGGACTACCGGATGGCCCCCTCTTCGTTCCGGGCGCTAACGCATGGTACGAAGGCCACCATATACTAATTTTGTGAGTTTATAATACTCAAGGAATAGCCAACCTGTATAGGAACTCGCAAGAATCCTACCCTATTTTAAGTGGGACATTTCAACCCACGGGTTTGTAGTCAACCTATCCATATAACCTCTCAAGGATAATCAGTAATTTTCCACCTCCCGGGCTCACTTAACAGTCTATATCAGCTTAGCATGCATGCATTATTAGCTAGGACCCCAATTGAAGACCACCAACGAAAACTATCCACGCTCCCATAGTCACGGATAATCTTATTGGGAACCATCATAAGCTTCCTATGATGTTCTCAAAACAATACAATTAATCCACAAATAATTCTTAACTCAAGTGGGTCATAATACCCATATGGTCAAGTTTAAGGTGAAGTGATGTTAACAATGTATAATGGACTATCAAGTTGATACCCGGCAGGTAGGCTCAAGCCTTTTGATCAATCTTGACTCTGAAATCCTTATTCCAAATCAATTGGCATAAGCCCCCATATCACTCACCAAAATCCAACCTACTCTGCCCATGAGATGGTCTCATCGGTAGACTCACTGGTGGGGTTTTCTCAGTGCAATCAGGGTCCCTGTTGGTAGGCTCACTGGTGTACCGGTGGCTACCAGTGGGTTGTACCCTAAGAAAATCACAGGCTGTCGGCAGGGCCACTGGTGTACAGGTGCCTGCCGATGGTCCAAATAAGCTTGGAAAAACTCCCTGTCGGTAGGTTCACTGGTGTACTGGTACCTACCAATGGATCGCACACTGGGTTATATCTGGGTCATCTTTTTGGTCTCAAATCCAACCAACTTAAACTCAAAGGTCTCACAATCATTCTAACAGCAATATATCATGATTCAAAACATGTTAAAGACTATTTTTACCGACAATCAAGTCACATGTTATAAATCACGAAATCAATAGATCTTTGAACGAAAATGAAACCATAGGAATATTATACCGTAAGATTTAACTTACTTGATACTCTCTTTTAGTTCCTGCAACTTCTCCTCTTCTTCTTCTCTTCCTTTCTTCTTCTTCCTTCTCTTCCTTCAGTTGCAAGGGAGAAAACATCTAGGGCTGAGTTCTGAGATCTAGTTTCTCTTCTCACCTTCTCTATTCTCTCTAACAATCCCGAAGGAAGTTAGAAGATAAAGGAAATGGGTGAGAGAGGGAAAGGATACCTTCCTGTCAATCTCCTCCCCCATTACCAATTCTGGCTCCCAAGTCAAACACACACGATCACATGAGCAAATTTCAAATCCCAGATTTTGTTAATACCCTACTATACCCCAATAATCCATTAAATTACAAATAAGCCTCTATTGAAGACCATGAGTTTTAAAAACTCCCCAAACTCAAATTAGCTTTAAAAATGTTTTAAAAAATGTTCATTAATTTTTTGTAAAATCTT
Source organism: Pachysandra terminalis (assembly GCA_031762675.1). Lineage (NCBI taxonomy): Eukaryota > Viridiplantae > Streptophyta > Magnoliopsida > Buxales > Buxaceae > Pachysandra > Pachysandra terminalis. The sequence goes on from JAUPMG010191191.1 coordinate 23,343, forward strand.
GGGATTAAATTAGGTTTTTCTTTAAGTGGATTTAGGTCCTTACAACCTACCTCCCTTAAATGAATTTAGTCCCCGAATTTAAGTACCACAATCCATTAAAAGCTGTGGATAGCGCTCCTGGATCTCTGACTCTAACTCCCAGGAGGCTACGGACTAGTCTTGGTTTGCAAGAATTGCTCATTCAGGTCCAAAATTCGCATCGGTTCCTCAACATACTCTTGAAGCTACAACTGGCTCCAGTCCAACACGTGTGACGGGTTCGGCTCATACTTCCGTAAGAGCGATACATGGAACACGTCATGAACTGCTGTAAGTTGTGGCGTTAACTCAACTCAGTAAGCCACCTGCCCAATACTGTAATGACCCGGACCAGATTTTTCCAATTTCAGGGATTTTCCAGTCCAAGTGTAACCTTCACCCCGTATTGCTACGAGAGTGGCTACCCAACTTTAATCATAAGCGGAAG